>WNGS01048651.1:0-12085 GCA_020271785.1 Procambarus virginalis | reverse complement strand
TCCTTTCCTTTCGGGTGCGCCTTGGTACCGCTCTCTCTGCCTCTTTTCAGCAATACGAAGGTGTGCCCCAGGGTAGTGTTCTGAGCACTACTCTTCTTTCTGGTTGCCCTCAATGGTCTTCTTTCCTCTCTTCCTTCAGGTGTCTTCTCCGCTCTCTATGTTGATGATTATCCTTTGCTGTCAGGGTGATGATTCGCCTTTCCTTCAGCGCCGGCTTCAACTTGCGATTGATGCCGTGTCGTCTTGGGCCACTGATCATGGCTTAAGTTCTCTACTTCTAAGACTTGTGCCATGTCTTTTACTCGGAAACGGGTCGTTCTTCGTCCCTCTTTGTCACTTTATGGACATCCCATTGAGTACAAGGATTCCGCGAAGCTTTTGGGGTTATTCCTTGACACTCGTTTGTCTTGGTCTCCCCATATCTCTTACCTCCGTGTTGAGTGCTCTAAGGCCCTTACCCTCCTTCGAGTGTTGTTCCATACTTCTTGGGGAGCGGATAGGCGCACTCTCCCTGCTTTACATTCCTCTCTCGTCCTGTCTAAGCTCGATTATGGTTGCCCTGCTTACTCTTCTGCTTCTCCTTCTGCTCTTCGCCGTCTTGATGCTTTGCACCATACTGGGCTGCGCCTCAGTTCTGGTGCCTTTCGTTCGACTCCCGTCCTTAGCTTGTATGTTGACACTGGCTTCCTATCTCTCCAGGACCGCCGTGATCGCTACTGTCTTCGCTATCTTGCGCGGTCCTTGCAACATCCTTCCTCTCGCCTCTGTCGTGCTTTAACTTTTACCCCTCCTGTGGTTCCTGTTCCTCTTCACCACCTCCCTCTTTCTGTCCGGTTATCTCGCTTACAGGATTCTCTTTCCGTTCGAGTTTCTAATGTTTCTCCTCGTGTTGTTCCTTCTTTGCCCCCGTGGAGAGTCCCCCTTCCGCAGTTTTGTACATCCTTGACCCGCGTCACTAAAGCTTTTACCTCTCCTACGGTTCTAAAACGCCTTTTCCTTGAACACTTTTCTTCTCACTCCCGCTCCGTTTCTGTCTTCACCGATGGGTCTAAGTCTGCGGACGGTGTTGGCTACTCTGTTGTTTTTCCTGATCGCACTTATATGTGTCGCTTACCTCCGGAGACTAGCATCTTTACAGCGGAGCTTTACGCTATTCTCTATGCTCTTCGTCTCCTGCTTTCTCGTTGTCAGTCTTCCTTTGTGGTAGTTGTTGACTCTCGTAGTGCCCTCATGGCGCTCGGGTCCTTTAATCCGGTTCATCCAGTAGTTGTCGAGATCCAGCATTGGCTGTTTCTTGTTCACAGTAAGTTTAAGTCGGTTGAGTTTTGTTGGGTTCCCAGCCATATTGGCGTGTCTTTAAATGAGCGTGCGGATGCTGCCGCCAAGGAAGCTGTCCGCTCTTGTCCCATCTCTCGTAAAGGTATTCCATATTCCGACTTTTACCGCTTATCCATTCCTCCATCCTTACCCGTTGGCAGGCTTCTTGGTCGTCTGTTACTGGTAACAAACTCCGTACTCTGAAATGTTGTGTTTCCTCGTGGCCGTCCTCCTCTCACCGTAACCGGCGATGGGAAACTGCTCTGGCGAGGTTGCGTATTGGCCATACTCGCTTAACCCATGGTCACTTGATGGAGCGCCGCCCTGCTCCTTATTGGCCTAATTGCATTGTCCCTCTTACGGTCGTGCATGTCCTTCTTGAATGTCCTGACTTCCGGACGAGCGTGTGTCTTGCTTTCCGACCGCCCCTCGTGGTCACCTGTCCCTCGATAGAATTCTTGGTGACTCTGATACTTTTGATATCGTTCGCCTTATGCGTTTTTGTTCTCGTATTGGCATCCTTGGTGATATTTAGCGCCCTCTGATTATTCTGCACATTTGATGGTGCTACATAGCCTTCCCGGTTTGGTGCCTTCTTTTGATAATTACTTACTTACTTACTTTGGCAGCAGTGACTTTGTCCTAATGATGACCTTCATGTTGTTAGACATTTCTCAAAATTAGTGCTGAAGCTGTTCATATAAAAGGCTGCAGGTGTGTAGCATTTCCTGCAGATCCAATGCAACCTCAAACTTGACGTCATGGAAGCTGCTCTGACGTTGCTTAGCCTTCTTGTTCTCCTCTTGTATGAACTAGATTTGAAGGAACTTGTGTTGGTGGTTGGGAGAGAGCAGCAAAGAGCCGATGGCATGGTAAACGAGGCCCCTGCACTCACAACTTATTAGCATGTAAAGTTCATTGTTAATATGGCCTGCTTCAAAAGATGTCATTTGGAAGCTGGAATTGTATTTTCTCAAATGTTTTACAAAGTCCTTGGAATGGATATCCTGCACCAGGTTCTAGAGTTGTTCAGAAGCCTTAAGGTTCACTGGGAGTCTGATCTTTTCATTGCTGCAGCACACGGCCTTTCTCTCTCCTACAAACTTTTTGGCCCCACAAATCGCACCGTTATGCTCATGCTACCAATGTTTACTTTAGAATGTCTCTCATGCTGAACGTTATAGGTCTATATTGCTATGCCGAGAGGTGGAAGTTACGCCCATCATGTTGATATGGCATCAACAACATGCCAAGCTTGCGTCTGTGGAACAGACGCCCTTCATCTTGAAGTATCAACAGCTTGCCAGGCTTGCGTCTGTGGAATAAACACCCTTCTTCTTGAAGAGGCATCAACAGCTTGCCAAGCTTGCATCTGTGGAACAGACGCCCTTCATCTTGAAGTATCAACAGCTTGCCAAGCTTGCGTCTGTGGAACAAACACCCTTCATCTTGAAGAGGCATCAACAGCTTGCCAAGCTTGCATCTGTGGAACAGACGCCCTTCATCTTGAAGAGGCATCAACAGTTTACCGAGCCTGCTTTACATCATCATCCTCCAGTGCCCTTCTTGCCCTCTTTCCACGGCTTGCCGAGGAGTTGTGCCTCAACGATAATCTTTTCTTGGGACCAATTCCTCAGCTGACTGTTGTCAACTATCTGGACACCTAGAAACTAATTACAAATGAGTTTGAACATTTATCCTAAAATGCTTTTTCCCTCACCACGTGGGCTGGACGGTAGAGTGACGGTCTCACTTCATGCAGGTTGGCGTTCAATCCCCTATCGTCCAAGTGATTGGGCACCATTCCTTCCCCCGGTACCATCCCAAATCCTTATTGTGACCTCTTCTAAGTGCTATTTAGTCGCAATGGCTTGCAGCTCTCTCCTGATAGTTTTCTTCTCCTCACGCCCTTTACCCCCATCCCGCCTCCCCCCCTCCATTAATTCTCCACACCCATTCCCCCTCACTCAAGTCCTCCCCACCATTTCCTCTTCCCTTCCAGCCCCTTCTCCTCCCTTCTCCCTCACCCCCTCATCCTTACCACATACATCTTCTTCCCTTTCATAAACTATAAAATTAGGGGAGTATTGTGTACGTTGTTGTTGTTTGAGATTCAGCTACTCGGAACAACAAGTTCCAAAAAGCACGTACGTATGGGCTATGATGAGCCGGAAGTGGACTCATCAGGCACAGCATCGGGGCTGTAACTTGTTACTAATATGTAACTACTTCGGTATTCAGTAGTTGCGCCACTGCTTTATAACATGGGAAGTTGATAGAGTCAACTGTGGTCAGGTGTAGTTGTGTGGTGGCGAGGAGGCAGTATTCATGGTATGTATTTATGGTAGTACAACTGAAGTTCGAATATCATAAAATTTCTTTGTATTTTCTCAAAATCTGTGAATAATGTTGTATATTATTATAATAAATAATAGGGATTTTTGCTTAAAATAAAATAGTTACCTATGTGATTTGTGTGTGTTTGTGTGTATCTACCTATTTGTAGTTACTAAGATGTGCTTGTGGAGGTTGAGTTTTGGCTCCTTCCTCCCACCTCTCAACTGTCAATCAACTGGTGTATAGATTCTGGAGCCTATTGAGCTTTATCAAATGTACATTTGATACTGTGTAGGGAGTCTGCCTCCACGACATCATTGCCTTCATCTAATGAATTCCATTTGTTATCTACTCTGACTCTGAAAAAAATATTTCTAATGTCTCTGTTGCTCAGTTGGGTACTTAGTTTCCACCTGCGTCACCTTGTGAGTGTTACACTCGTGCTAAATAGTTTGTTTTTATCCACCCTGTGCATTTTTCGAGAATTTTGTAAGTGGTTATCATGTCTCCCCACACTCTTTTGTCTTCCTGGGATATGAGGTTTAGGTCCCGTAGACTTTCCTTGTAGCTCATATCTCTCGGTTCCGGGACTAGTCTATTGGGGATGATTTTCCCAGCAAGTAGTTATTGTATTTATTTATTGAACTGAGAGGACTGTATAATTGAGTGAACTGTATTAAATTATCTCCTACTGGGTTTACCCCTCTCCACATAATTTGGAGGGGGGGGGGTGTTATTCAATAATACCCTATCACTCGAAAATCATCGATAAATAGGAATTTGGTAATAATTATTAATTGACTAATCTACTGGTATTAGTTACAATACTCAATGGCCTTATCTGTCTTGAAGGCTTCAACATGAGTGTAAGAACAAGGCGTTTGGACAATCAGTCAGTTATGAGCCTTGTGGGTTATGGCGGCTGTTCCCACGTGTTGCAATGGGTTGATGTCGCGTGATTTCCTGATGAACACCGCAGATCTGTCAAAGATTAAAATGTAACTACTGCAAATATTCCCTTTCACAGATACGTCACACTCAGTAGAATTAATTGACTGATTGTGAGGAGCTCACCATGGGTCTTTTAAATCTCCTGTTTCATAACCGGTTGTTGTCCAAACGTATTAAATGGCCACAAAATAAGTACAGAAAAATATTGACAAACCGGAAATGAGATACTCTCGTAATTTGAGGTAGCGGAAGCTGGCGTACGCAGATGACTCCTTTCACAAGCACAAAATGTGGCTGCCCAAGCAGCTTCCTCACGAGAGATCTTCTGCTCAACCCAAGGTCTCCCACAACAATGGCTTTCCCTCCTCCACCGTATCTTGTCATGTACTAGCACGGTTTAATTTATGACCATTTATAGACGAAGATAGGGAAACGTTATTTTACTTATTATTTTATTTGTTTCAGTCACAGAGAACAGTTTTTCACTGTTTATAATGCCGGACTGGAAGTTTTAAGGAGTTAATTTTTTTTCAATGAATCTAAAGTTTATGGCATGACTATTTAATCTCATGTAGACACGTTTAGTTTAGTCATGTCGGTTAAGTTTTACTTCAGGGAGAAAGTTACTTTGTTCTAAGTTTTAATTAAATATGCCTAATATAATATTTTTAAAGTATAATTAAATTGTAGACTAAAAGAATTAAAAATTTAGTAAAAAATAATAGTTACGTCGCCTATGTTGGCTGTCACAATACTTCTCCATGCTTTCCAGGGAGCTTCTAGACATTCTTCACTGAAAAATGAATACAGTTATTGTGGTTAGTTTCCTGACATAATGAATTTAGCTTGTTATATCAGGGCTTAGTAATTTGGCGATCGGAAATTACGACAAGTCTGGTGGCATGCCTCTGCATCTTCTCTAAATCTATCTTGTGTTTAACTGCGCCTGGGCTCCAGGCTGGAGCTGCATACCCCATGATGGTCTTACATAAGTGGTAATCAAGGTCCGAAACGATTCTTTACACAAGTTTTAAAGGCAATTCTAATGGTGACCAATCTAGCATGTTGCCGCTGATGATATAATTTTGATGTAGGCTTCTGGGGACAGGTTAGGAGTGATATCAATCCCCAGATCTTTCTCTCTTTTGACTCTTGCAGAATTTCACCTACGAGATGGTACCTTGTGTTCAGGCTCCTACTTCCTTCGCCTAATTTCATTACTTTACACTTTCCTGAGTTGAACTTTAGTAGCCATTTTCAAGAACATTCCTCCAGTTTGTCCAGGTTGTCCTGTAGTCTCTGTCTATCTTCATCCGTCTTGATTCGTCTCATAATTTTTGCATCATCAGCAAACATTAAGAGGAATGAGTCTATACCACTCTGGAAGATCGTATACATATATTAGAAACAGGATGGGTTCAAGTACTGAGCCCTGTGGGAATCCGCTGGTGACATCTCGCCACTCTGATGTCTCCCCCTCACCGTTACTCGCTGTTTCTTGTTGTTTAAGTACTCCCTTATCCACTGCAGCACCTTCCCTTTTACTCCTGCCTGTTGCTCCAATTTGTTTAACTGCCTTTTAAAGGGTACTGAGTCAAAGGCTTTCTGGCAGTCCAGGAAAATGCAGTTGACCCACCCTTCCGTTTCCTGCCTAATTTTTGTTGCCTGGTCATAGAGTTCTAGTAAACCTGTGAGGCACGATTTACAATCTCTGAACCCATGTTGATGGTGCGTTACAAAGTTATTTCCCTCCAGATGATCTACGAGCCTTTTTCTTACGATCTTCTCCATTACCTTGCATGATATACAAGTTAGGGAAACTGGCCTGTAGTTCAGTGCCTCTTGACTGTAACCCTTCTTGTATATTTGGACTACGGTAGCTGTCTTCCAACTTTCTGGTAGGTCTCCAGTTTGCAGTGACCTGTTATACATCATAGAGAGTGGCACACTTAGTGCTTCTGCACCTTCCATTGTGAGATTCTGTCAGGCCCAACAGCCTTTGTCATATCCCGCTCCAACAGATACCTTTTGACCTCATCACTGGTGAGGTCAAATTCCTCCAAGGTTGCTTGGTTTGCCTCCTCCTCATTTAGTGCAGGGCTTCTTCTTGTTCTATTGTGAAGACCTCCTGCAATCTCTTGATGAGTTCTTCACACACCTCCCACACAGACACACACACACACACACACACACCTGTACTCGCCTAGTTGTACTCACCAAGTTGTGTTTGCGGGGGTTGAGCTCTGGCTCTTTGGTCCCGCCTCTCAACCGTCAATCAATAGGTGTACAGATTTCTGAGCCTATTGGGCTCTATCATATCTACACTTGAAACCTGTGTGTACTCACCTAGTTGTACTCACCTAGTTGTGCTTGCGGGGGTTGAGCTCTGGCTCTTTGGTCCCGCCTCTCAACCGTCAATCAACAGGTGTACAGTTTCCTGAGCCTATTGGGCTCTATCATATCTACACTTGAAACTGTGTATGGAGTCAGCCTCCACCACATCGCTTCCTAATGCATTCCATTTGTCAACCACTCTGACACTAAAAAAGTTCTTTCTAATATCTCTGTGGCTCATTTGGGCACTCAGTTTCCACCTGTGTCCCCTAGTGCGTGTGCCCCTTGTGTTAAACAGCCTGTCTTTATCAACCCTGTCGATTCCCCTGAGAATCTTGAATGTGGCCTGTGTGTGTGTGTGTGTGTGTGTGTGTGTGTGTATGTGTGTGTGTACTCACCTATTTGTGCTTGCGGGGGTTGAGCTTTGGCTCTTTGGCCAAGTTGAGGCCTCTCAACTGTCAATCAACTGGTGTACAGATTCCTGAGCCTATTGGGCTCTATCATATCTACATTTGTAACTGTGTATGGAGTCAGCGTCCACCACATCACTGCCTAATGCATTCCCTCCGTTAACTACTCTGACACTGAAAAAGTTCCTTCTAACGTCCCTGTGGCTCATGTGGGTACTCAGTTTCCACCTGTGTCCCCTTGTTCGCGTACTACCAGTGTTGAATAGTCCTTGCTTTGTCCTTGCATTCTCGGTCGATTCTCCTGAAGATTTTGTAGGTTGTGATCATGTCTCCCCTTATTCTTCTGTCTTCCAATGTCGTAAGGTGCATTTCCCGCAGCCTTTCCTCGTAACTTATGCCTCTTAGTTCTGGGAGTAGTCTAGTGGCATACCTTTGGACTTTTTCCAGCTTCGTCTTGTGCTTGACAAGGTACGGGCTCCATGCTGGGGCCGCATACTCCAGGATTTGTCTTACATATTTGGTGTATAAGTGTGTGTGATGTGGTGTGTGTGTGTGTGTACTCACCTATATGTACTCACCTATATGTGTCTGCAGGATCGAGCATTGACTCTTGGATCCCGCCTTTCGAGCATCAGTTGTTTACAGCAATGACTCCTGTCCCATTTCCCTATCATACCTGGTTTTAAAATTATGAATAGTATTTGCTTCCACAACCTGTTCCTTGAGTGCATTCCATTTTCCCACTACTCTCACGCTAAAAGAAAACTTCCTAACATCTCTGTGACTCATCTGAGTTTCCAACTTCCATCCATGTCCCCTCGTTCTG
This sequence comes from Procambarus virginalis, assembly GCA_020271785.1. Classification (NCBI taxonomy): domain Eukaryota; kingdom Metazoa; phylum Arthropoda; class Malacostraca; order Decapoda; family Cambaridae; genus Procambarus; species Procambarus virginalis. The sequence continues at coordinate 3,910 of WNGS01048651.1, read as the reverse complement.
TTACTGTTCCGTGTGAACATTTCGTCTATGTCCACTCTGTCAATCCCTCTGAGTATTTTATACGTTCCTATCATGTCCCCCTCTCCCTTCTTCTTTCTAGTGTCGTAAGGCACAGTTCCCTCAGGCGCTCCTCATACCCCATCCCTCGTAGCTCTGGGACGAGTCTCGTTGCAAACCTCTGAACCTTTTCCAGTTTCATTATATGCTTCTTCAGATGGGGACTCCATGATGAGGCGGCATACTCTAAGACTGGCCTCACGTAGGCAGTGTAAAGCGCCCTAAATGCCTCCTTACTTAGGTTTCTGAATGATGTTCTAACTTTTGCCAGTGTAGAGTACGCTGCTGTCGTTATCCTATTTATATGTGCCTCAGGAGATAGATTAGGTGTTACGTCCACACCCAGGTCTCTTTCGCGCGTCGTCACAGGTAGGCTGTTCCCCTTCATTGTGTACTGACCCTTTGGTCTCCTATCTCCTAGTCCCATTTCCATAACTTTACATTTGCTCGTGTTGAATTCCAGTAGCCATTTCTCTGACCATCTCTGCAACCTGTTCAGGTCCTCTTGGAGGATCCTGCAATCCTCATCTGTCACAACTCTTCTCATCAACTTTGCGTCATCCGCAAACATCGACATGTAGGACTCTACACCCGTAAACATATCGTTAACATATACAAGAAATAGAATTGGTCCCAGTACCGATCCTTGTGGTACTCCACTTGTTACTGTTCGCCAGTCCGACTTCTCGCCCCTTACCGTAACTCTTTGGCTCCTTCCTGTTAGGTAGTTCCTTATCCATGCTAGGACCTTTCCCCCTACCCCGCCTGCCTCTCGAGTTTGAACAGCAGTCTCATGTGCGGTACTGTATCAAAGGCTTTTTGGCAGTCCAGAAATATGCAGTCTGCCCAACCATCTCTGTCCTGTCTTATCCTCGTTATTTTATCATAGAATTCCAGAAGGTTTGTTAGGCACGATTTCCCTGTCCAGAACCCATGTTGATGTTTGTTCACAAACCTAACGTTCTCCAGGTGTGCAACCAGTCGTAGCCTAATTATTCTTTCCAGTATTTTACAGGGGATGCTTGTCAGTGATACAGGTCTATAGTTAAGTGCCTCCTCCCTATCGCCTTTCTTGAAGATCGGCACGACATTTGCCTTCTTCCAGCAACTGGGCAATTCTCCCGACATAAGTGACTCATTAAAGATCATTGCCAGAGGCACGCTGAGGGCCTGCGCTGCTTCTTTTAGTATCCACGGTGATACTTTGTCTGGTCCTACTGCTTTAGATGCATCTAGAGTTGTCAACTGTTTCATTACCTCCTCTGCTGTCACCTCTATATCTGATAGTCTTTCATCTAGGGTAACCCCTTCCAACAATGGGAGCTGCTCAGGCTCGGTAGTGAACACTCCATGGAAACTGGCATTCAGTGCCTCACAGATTTCCTTGTCACTTTCAGTATATGCCCCCTCTGCCTTCCTTAGTCTTGTCACTTGGTCGTTCACCGACATTTTTCTTCTTATATGACTGTGTAGTAGCTTAGGTTGTTTTTTGCTTTGATTGCAATATCGTTCTCATAGTCCCTTTCCGATGTCGTCTTATGTTAATGTAATCGTTCCTAGCTCTGTTGCATCTGATCCTGTTGTCCTCTGTCCTTTGTCTTCTGTACTTCCTCCACTCCCGCCTGCTGGCCATTTTTGCTTCCTGACACTGTCTATTAAACCATGGTTATTATATTCCTTCTTATTTTTTCCCTTTACTGTTGGTATAAATCTCTCTTCGGCCTCTTGGCATTTCTGTATGACTAGGTCCATCATATCTTGGACTGTTTTTCCTCTAATTTCTTCCTCCCACTGCACTTCTCCCAGATAGTCCCTTATCCTCCTATAGTCCCCTTTCCTGTAGTCAACTCTCCTTTCCCAGATCTCTTGTCCCATCGTCATAAGTTTGAATTCCATCATGTAGTCAAAGACTAGGACACAATGGTCACTGGCCCCTAGAGGTATTTCATGCTCCAAATTCTCGATATCTTCTACGTTCTGGGTGAAAATCAGGTCTAATAGGCTCGGTGCATCTCCTCCTCTTTCCCTTGTGTCTTCCTTCACATGCTGTGTTAGGAAATTCCTGTCTATAACATCTACTAATTTTGCTCCCCACGTTTCGTCCCCTCCATGGGGATTCCTTGATTCCCAATTTATCTCTCCATGATTTAGGTCCCCCATGATCAGCAGCTTCGCTCTCATTCTGTGGGCTAGTGTTGCTGCCTTCTGCAGTTCATCTATGCATGCCTTGTTGTTGTCATCATACTCCTGCCTGGGTCTTCTACTGTTTGGTGGGGGATTGTAGATTACCAAGATCACAATCTTCCTCCCATCTACTGTTAGAGTTCCATGTATGAAGCTTGTGCTCTCATTGGTAACCTGATTTCCCAGGTCTTCAAACTTCCATTTCCGCTTTATTAGGAGTGCCACTCCCCCTCCCTGTCTCTGTGTCCTCTCTTTTCTCATCACCTGGTACCCTTCAGGAAAGATTGCATCTGAGATCATGTCATTAATTTTAGTTTCCACAATTGCAACTATGTCAGGATCTGCCTCACTCACTCTTTCTTTTATCTCTTCTGCTTTATTAGATACCCCATCAGCATTGGTGTACCATACCTTGAGACTCTCATGGAAACTCCTGTACCAGGGTTCCCCCTGTCTCTGGGGGTCTGGGGGGATCTGGGGGTGTCTGGGGGGTGACTGGGGGCAGGGGGAACTGGGGATCTGGGAGGTGTCTGGGGGATGACTGGGGTGGGGAGGGTCGGGGGTGTCCGGGGGGATCCGGAGGGTGTAAGAGGGGGTCCGGGGGTGTAGGGGGTGGGCAAGAGGTCGGAGGGGTGCTTGGGGGGCTACTGGGCTGGGCTTCTAGGAAGGTAGGTAGGAGGGTTTGGGCAGGCCTGGGTAGGTAGGTCTGGGGTAGGAAGGGCATACTGGGTCTGAAGATCAGGAGGGTCTGATAGGCATAGAGGGGTTGGGAGATAGCGTAAGGTTGGGGAGTCAGATAGAGGTTGAGAGGTCGGGAGGGGAAGGATAGAGAGGGTGGGGGAACCTCCCACCCCCCTCGCAAGGGTGGGGGTCACATGGAAGGAGAGGGATAAGGAGGGGAGGGCTGGGTAGGTTTTGGGGGTTGAGGGGATGGGGCTGGGTGGGTTTGGGGTTGAGAGGATGAGGGCTGGACGGATTTGGGGGTTGAGGGATGAGGAGGTCCTTGGAATGTGGGATGAATTTGACTGCAGTGGGGTCAGAGGGGTCAAAGGAGGTGTTGGGGAGATAAGCAGGGGCAAGGAGGGCTGATTTGGGGAGGAGTGACCTTAGAAGCAGTTGTTGAACTGGTTACCTGGGGTGGATTAGCAGTGGGTGCGTAACTACGCTCAACGGGAAGAGTTGTATCGTGGGTTTGCTTGCTCTGTGGGCTACCTGCTCCTCCTTTGTCATGAATTTGTCAATATATACGTTGAAGTAATTTTCGCTACCTCTGAGCAAGTGTTTGTGATGCAGTATGTAGTCCACTGCCTCTTCGTTTGTGAACTGTACCAGGACAGGTCGTTTCCTGTTACAGTTGTATGTCCAATGCGGCGGTGGACTTCCACCTCATTCCCTGCCATATGGGCTCTCATGTCCCTCAAAATCCCCTGTAGCTCCAAATCCTCAATCTCCATCCTTTCCTGCCTGATGGTGCCCTGACTTCAAGCAATCCATGGATTATGATTGTCCTCTTTCTCAGGTCAGGGTCATGCTGGTAGCCCCCTCCCTGGCTGACCCCCCCCTCTCATCCCGCTACTCCACCTACTCCTACTACCCCTTCCCCTGCCAAGCCTCCCCCATGCCTGCCAAATTCATTAGCAAGCTAGTTATTTCTCCTTGCCATTCTACC
>WNGS01048645.1:0-26014 GCA_020271785.1 Procambarus virginalis | reverse complement strand
ACACACACACACACACACACATCTGCGGCATATGCGAGGCTGGCTAACATCAGAACAGCGTTCAGGAACCTGTGTAAGGAATCATTCAGAATCTTGTACACCACATATGTAAGACCAATCCTGGAGTATGCAGCCCCAGCATGGAGCCCGTACCTTGTCAAGCACAAGACGAAGCTGGAAAAAGTCCAAAGGTATGCCACTAGACTAGTCCCAGAACTAAGAGGCATGAGTTACGAGGAAAGGCTGCGGGAAATGCACCTTACGACACTGGAAGACAGAAGAGTAAGGGGAGATATGATCACAACCTACAAAATCCTCAGAGGAATCGACCGGGTAGACAAGGACAAACTATTCAACACTGGGGGGACGCGAACAAGGGGACACAGGTGGAAACTGAGTACCCACATGAGCCACAGAGACGTTAGAAGGAACTTTTTCAGTGTCAGAGTAGTTAACGGATGGAATGCATTAGGCAGTGATGTGGTGGAGGCTGACTCCATACACAGTTTCAAGGGTAGATATGATAGAGCCCAGTAGGCTCGGGAATCTGTACACCGGTTGATTGACAGTTGAGAGGCGGGACCAAAGAGCCAAAGCTCAACCCCCGCAAGCACAAATAGGTGAGTACAAATAGGTGAGTACACACACACACACGCATTTAGGGCGGAAAGGGGAGGGAGGCATTTAGGAAGGACCTCCCTTCTAAATGAAGGGAGGCATTTAGAGCACTATACACTACCTACGTGAGACCAGGCTTAGAGTATGCCGCCCGGTCAGGAAGTCCCCATCTGAAGAAACACATAAGGAAACTGGAAAAGTTTCCGAAGTTTGCAACGAGACTCATCCCAACGTTACGACGGATGGGGTATGAAGAGCGGCTGAAGGAACTGAGCCTGACTCCGGTCCTATTTAACTATCATAACTAGTTTTAAAATTATGGATAGAATTTGCTTCCACAACCTGCTCCTTCAGTGGATTCCATTTTTGCCACTACTCTCACAATACAAAAAACTTCCTAACATCTCTGTGACTCATCTAAGTTTCCAGCTTCCACCCATGTCCCCTCGTTCTGTTATTATTCCGTGTGAACATTTCGTCTATGTCCACTCTATCAATTCCCCTGAGTATTTTATACGTTCCTATCATATCCCCCCTCTCCCTTCTCTTTTCTAGTGTCGTAAGGCTCAGTTCCTTCAGGCACTCTTCATACCCCATCCCTCGTAACGCTGGGACGAGTCTCGTTCTAAACTTCTGAACCTTTTCCAGTTCCTTATGTGTTTCTTCAGATGGGGACTCCATGATGAGGCGGCATACTCTAAGTCTGGCCTCACATAGGCAGTGTAAAGTGGCCAAAATGCCTCCTTACTTAGGTTTCTGAATGATGCTCTCACATTTGCCAGTTTGGAGTACGCTGCTGTCGTTATCCTATTTATATGTGCCTCAGGAGATAGATTAGGTGTTACGTCCACGCCCAGGTCTCTTTCTCGCGTCGCCACAGGTAGGCAGTTCCCCTTCATTGTGTACTGTCCATTTGGTCTCCTATCACCTAGTCCCATTTTCATAACTTTACATTTGCTTGTCTTGAACTCCATAACCATTTCTCTGACCATCTCTGCAACCTGTTCAAGTCCTCTTGGAGAATCCTACAATCCTCATCTGTCACAACGCTTCTCATCAACTTTGCGTCATCCGCGAACATCGACATGTAGGACTCTACTCCTGTAAACATGTCGTTAACATATACTAGAAATAGAATTGGTCCCAGCACTGATCCTTGAGGTGCTCCACTCGTTACTGTTCGCCAGTCCGACTTCTCACCCCTTACCGTAACTCTCTGGCTCCCTCCCGTTAGGTAGTTCCTTATCCATGCTAGATCCTTTCCTTCCACCCCCTCCTGCCTCTCGAGTTTGAATAGCAGCCTTATGTGTGGTTCTGTATCAAAGGCTTTCCGGCAGTCCAGAAATATGCAGTCTGTCCAACTTTCTCTGTCCTGTCTTTTCCTCGTTATTTTTTCACAGAATTCCAAAAGATTCCTCAGGCAAGATTTCCCTTTCCAGAACCCATGTTAATGTTTGTTTACAAGCCTAACTTTCTCCAGGTGTGCAACCAGTCGTAGCCTAAGAATTCTTTCAAGTATTTTACAGGGGATGCTTGTCAATGATACAGGTCTATAGTTAAGTGCCTACTCCCTATCACCTTTCTTGAAAATCGGTACAACATTTGCCCTCTTCCAGCAATTGGGCAATTCTGACATAAGTGACTAATTAAAGATCCTTGCCAGAGGCACGCTGAGAGCCTGCGCTGCCTCTCGTAGTATCCACGGTGATACTTTGTCTGGTTCAACCACTTTAGTTGCATCCAGTGTTGTCAACTGTCTCATTACCTCCTCTGCTGTCACCTCTATATCTGATAGTCTTCCGTCTAGGGTAATCTCTTCTAACAATGGGAGCTGCTCAAGCTCGGTTGTGAACTCTCCATGGAAACTGGCATTCAGTGCCTCGCAGATTTCCTTGTCACTTTCTGCATATGCCCCTTCTGTTTTCCTTAGTCTTGTCACTTGGTCGTTCACCGACATTTTTCTTCTTATATGACTGTGTAGTAATTTAGGATGCTTTTTCACTTTGGTCGCAATATCGTTCTCAGAATTTCTTTCCGATGCTCTTTTTATGTTAATGTAATCGTTCCTAGCTCTGTTGCATCTGATCCTGTTGTCCTCTGTCCTTTGTCTTCTGTATTTCCTCCACTCTCGCCTGCTGGTCATTTTTGCTTCCTGACACTGTCTATTAAACCATGGGTTATTATATTCCCTCTTACTTTTTTGCTTTGCTGTTGGTATAAATTTCTCTTCGGCCTCCTGACATTTCCGTATGACTAGGTCCATCATATCTTGAACTGTTTTTCTCTAATTTCTTCCTCCCACTGCACTTCTCCCAGATAGTCCCTTATCCTCCTGTAGCCCACTTTCCTGTAGTCAACTCTCCATTCCCAGACATCTTGTCCCATGGTCACAAATTTGAATTCCATCGTGTAGTCAAAGACTAGGACACAATGGTCGCTGGCCCCTAGAGGCATTTCATGCTCCAAATTCTCGATATCTTCTACGTTCTGGGTGAAAGTCAGGTCTAATAGGCTCGGTGCACCTCCTCTTCTTTCCCTTGTGTCTTCCTTCACATGTTGTGTTAGGAAATTCCTGTCTATAACATCTACTAACTTTGCTCCCCACGTTTCTTCCCCACCATCGGGATTCTTTGATTCCCAATTTATCTCTCCATGATTTAGGTCCCCCATGATCAGCAGCTTTGCTCTCATTCTGTGAGCTAATGTTGGTGTCTTCTGCAGTTCATCTATGCATGCCATGTTGTTGTCATCATACTCCTGCCTGGGTCTTCTACTGTTTAGAGGGGGATTGTAGATTACCAAGATCACAATCTTCCTCCCATCTGCTGTCAGAGTTCCATATATAAAGCTTGTGCTCTCATTGGTACCCCGATTTCCCAGGTCTTCAAACTTCCATTTCCACTTTATTAGGAGTGCCACTCCCCCTCCCTGTCTCTGTGTCCTATTTTTTCTTATCACCCCTGTGGAAAGATTGCTTCCGAGATCATGCCATTTATTTTAGTTTCCACTAATACAGCTATGTCAGGATCTGCCTCACTCTTTCTTTGATCTCTTCTGCTTTATTACATACCCCATCAGCATTTGTGTACCAAACCTTGAGACTCTTCTCGGAAACTCTGGTACCAGAGTGCACCCTTTCTCTGGGGGGGATCTGGGAGGTGTCTGGGAGGTGAAAGGGGGCTGGGAGGATCCGGGGGTGTATGGTGGGTGAATGGGGTCTGGAGGGGTGCTTAGGGGACGAATGGGGTCTGGGCATCTAGGAAGATAGGTAGGAAGGTCTGGGGTAGTAAGGCCTGGGTAGGTACGTCTGGAGTAGGAAAGGCATACTGGGTCTGAAAATTAGGGTGAGTCTGAGAGGCATATGGGGGACTGAGAAGTAGCATGAGGCTGAGAGTCAGATAGAGGCCGAGAAGTTGGGGGGAGAAGGAAAGAGAGGGTGGGGGAAGAGGGGAGGATGGAGCATAGATAGTGAGAGTGGGAGAGAGGTTGCATTAGTCAGGGGGAACTCAGGGGTAGGTGGGGGTATTGGGGCAGATGGGGGGGGGAAGGGGAAAAAGGAGGAAGAAGTGGGGGGCTCCACCCATCCCCAACGGGTGTGTGTGTGTGTGTGTGTGTGTGTGTGTGTGTGTGTGTGTGTGTGTGTGTGTGTGTGTCTCTGTGTGTGTGTGTGTGTGTGTGTGTGGTGTGTGTGTGTGTGTGTGTGTGTGTGTGTGTGTGTGTGTGTGTCTCCCACAACCCTCCTCTCCCCTAACAAAGACATTTCCAAGTAATGTTAAGGAATTTCTAACGAAGGCGACCAAGAATGGTTTCCAGGGAGTAATGAATAAAGCTGAGGAAGACGCCTCGATGATAGAGGGTTGGGGGAGGGGGGAGAGGGAAGCCCCGTGAGGGAGCGGGAAGTGCCTCTGGTGAAGGCCTACCACAGTCACTCTCTCACCACTTCTGGGAAGCAGCATAAGGGGTGACCGACCTCTCGTGGACGGGGCCAAGAGGGCGGCACTCTCATGGTCTGCGGAGAGGCCCGCTGACGCACCAGGAGCAGGAGCAGCAGGAGGAGCAGGAGGAGGAGAAGCAGGAGCAGGAGCAGGAGAAGCAGGAGCAGGAGCAGGAGCAGGAGAAGCAGGAGCAGGAGAAGGAGTAGCAGCAGGAGGAGGTGGTAGTGGAGAACATGGCATCATGGCGTGTTATTGCACTCTCTCTGTCATTAGAAATAACCAATTAATTTAAGCAGATCTCCCGATGGTGTGTGTGGGCCATGTGGACCAGGTCTGTATAGGCCATGTGGACCAGGTCTGTATAGGCCATGTGGACCAGGTCTGTATAGGCCATGTGGACCAGGTCTGTATAGGCCATGTGGACCAGGTCTGTATAGGCCATGTGGACCGGGTCTATATAGGCCATGTGGACCAGGTCTGTATGATCCATGTGGACCAGGTCTGTATAGGCCATGTGGACCAGGTCTGTATAGGCCATGTGGACCAGGTCTGTATAGGCCATGTGGACCAGGTCTGTATAGGCCATGTGGACCGGGTCTGTATAGGCCATGTGGACCAGGTCTGTATAGGCCATGTGGACCAGGTCTGTATAGGCCATGTGGACCAGGTCTGTATAGGCCATGTGGACCAGGTCTGTATAGGCCATGTGGACCAGGTCTGTATAGGCCATGTGGACCGGGTCTATATAGGCCATGTGGACCAGGTCTGTATAGGCCATGTGGACCGGGTCTATATAGGCCATGTGGACCAGGTCTGTATGATCCATGTGGACCAGGTCTGTATAGGCCATGTGGACCAGGTCTGTATAGGCCATGTGGACCAGGTCTGTATAGGCCATGTGGACCAGGTCTGTATAGGCCATGTGGACCGGGTCTGTATAGGCCATGTGGACCAGGTCTGTATAGGCCATGTGGACCGGGTCTGTATAGGCCATGTGGACCAGGTCTGTATGATCCATGTGGACCAGGTCTGTATAGGCCATGTGGAGCGGGTCTGTATGAGCCATGTGGACCGGGTCTGTATAGGCCATGTGGACCGGGTCTGTATAGGCCATGTGGACCAGGTCTGTATAGGCCATGTGGACCAGGTCTGTATAGGCCATGTGGACCAGGTCTGTATAAGCCATGTGGACCAGGTCTGTATAGGTCATGTGGACCGGGTCTGCATAGGCCATGTGGACCAGGTCTGTATAGGTCATGTGGACCAGGTCTATATAGGCCATGTGGACCAGGTCTATATAGGCCATGTGGACCAGGTCTGTATAGGCCATGTGGACCAGGTCTGTATAGGTCATGTGGACCAGGTCTATATAGGCCATGTGGACCAGGTCTGTATAGGCCATGTGGACCGGGTCTGTATAGGCCATGTGGACCAGGTCTATATAGGCCATGTGGACCAGGTTTGTATAGGCCATGTGGACCAGGTCTGTATAGGCCTTGTGGACCAGGTCTATATAGGCCATGTGGACCAGGTTTGTATAGGCCATGTGGACCAGGTCTATATAGGCCATGTGGACCAGGTCTGTATAGGCCATGTGGACCGGGTCGGTAAAGGCCATGTGGACCAGGTCTATATAGGCCATGTGGACCAGGTCTGTATAGGCCATGTGGACCAGGTCTATATACGCCATGTGGACCAGGTCTATATAGGCCATGTGGACCAGGTCTATATAGGCCATGTGGACCAGGTCTGTATAGGCCATGTGGACCAGGTCTGTATAGGCCATGTGGACCAGGTCTGTATAGGCCATGTGGACCAGGTCTGTATAGGCCATGTGGACCAGGTCTGTATAGGCCATGTGGACCAGGTCTGTATAGGCCATGTGGACCAGGTCTGTATAGGCCATGTGGACCAGGTCTGTATAGGCCATGTGGACCAGGTCTGTATAGGCCATGTGGACCAGGTCTGTATAGGCCATGTGGACCAGGTCTGTATAGGCCATGTTGACCAGGTCTGTATAGGCCATGTGGACCAGGTCTGTATGATCCATGTGGACCGGGTCTGTATAGGCCATGTGGACCAGGTCTGTATATTCCATGTGGACCAGGTCTGTATAGGCCATGTGGACCAGGTCTGTATAGGCCATGTGGACCAGGTCTGTATAGGCCATGTGGACCAGGTCTGTATAGGCCATGTGGACCAGGTCTGTATGATCCATGTGGACCAGGTCTGTATAGGCCATGTGGACCAGGTCTGTATAGGCCATGTGGACCAGGTCTGTATAGGCCATGTGGACCAGGTCTGTATAGGCCATGTGGACCGGGTCTGTATAGGCCATGTGGACCAGGTCTGTATAGGCCATGTGGACCAGGTCTGTATAGGCCATGTGGACCGGGTCGGTAAAGTCCATGTGGACCAGGTCTGTATAGGCCATGTGAACCGGGTCTATATGGGCCATGTGGACCAGGTCTGTATAGGCCATGTGAACCGGGTCTATATGGGCCATGTGGACCGGGTCACCTTCACCCTCGCCCTCCTCTTCCTCAATAAACCACAGTTGTACGATATCGACCCAACGTTGATATTTCAGTGGTTCAATTAAATTAAAAACGCCTAGATACTGACGCCGACTGGGACTCATGAGCACGTGGGCTGAGTTGCTCAACTTTGTAATAAGAAATTACATTCTTTGGCAGTGTAGCTTACAAGTAGACTACTTCTGGGACTGTAATATGCTTTGAGACCGTCACAAATATCTAGATAACTATCCAGGTAGTTTGACGTAGGGTTCCGTCTCTCATGGGGCTTTGCTCTCATGGTTGGACCATGGTGTTATTGCACACAAAATGCCCACAAAGGAATTATTGACAAAGCAAGAAGATGAATCTTTAACTTCCTTACGAACAGAACCCAATAAGTGTTAGTCAAAAAAACTTAAAATCAGGATCATCCACCGTCAAAAATGTTCATTCCCAAGTACTTTAATTACTTAAAAAGTACTCTGGCACTTTTTCTCTTCCTTATATCCTACTTACTCGAGGACACAAATTATAGTATTGTATCAACCTCTGTAGACGATACTAGGATTTTCATGAGAGTAGACAACACAGCGTGCACAGCAAACCTACAAGCTGATGTAAATTAGGTCTTTCAATGAGTCACGGAAAATAAAACGATGTTTAGAAAGTTCGAGCCCCTAAGCCGTGGAAAACACGAAAATATCCAAACTGAAAGCTCATAAAATGCACTCAAATCACACTAGAACGAAAAAAACAATATAAAAGATTTGGGAAAAGTAATCTCGGAAGACCTAAATTTTAAAGTAGCTGTCATAAATGCTAGAGAAATGACAAGGTTTCAAACTAGAAAATGACCTTTCAAGCAAGAGTTGCCAGACCAATGATAATACGTTTTTAGTGCTCTCTAGGGAGGAACAATGTTGCACAATAACAGCCCCATTCAATGCTGGAGAACTTGCTCACCTAGAGAACATGCAAAGATATTTTACTACTAGAATCTTCTCAATAAAACATCTAAATATTTGGGACCACTTAAAACTTTAAATGTGTATTCTCTAGAGCGCAGGCAAAAGTGATTCTGGACCTGACCTGACAACAGCCAAAAACGCCCAGATGGAGTCACCCTGCAGCCATGGAGGAAAGGTAAACAGGTCGTATGGGATTACACCTGTGCATCTACATTGGCTGATACCTATCTACCTTACAGCACAGCTGAGGGAGGTGGGCCAGCCACCTTCAGGGAGACCCAGAAAATCCACAAGTACAGAGACCTAGAACGTTGTTACAGGTTCGTGCCGATAGGCTCAGAGGACTCTGGGCGCCTGGGGTAAATGTGCACTCAAGTTTTTAAAGAAAGTTGGTGAGGAACTCATTGGGAAAACTAGAGACCCACGAGCAGCCAGTTTCCTGTTCCAGCGCCTCAGTGTCGCAGTACAGAGGGGAAATGCGTGCTGTATCTGGGTACGCACCCAACCTCCGAGGAGCTGGACGAGGTCTTCGAACGCTGATTGTTTATATATATATATATATATATATATATATATATATATATTATATATATATATATATAGTGTGTGTGGTGTGTGTGTGGGTGTGTGTGTGTGTGTGTGTGTGTGTGTGTGGTGTGTGTGTGTGTGTGTGTTCTCTGTAAACTGTAGCATTGCAAAAAAATAAAACAAAATAAAACAGAAACGTTAAAAAAAATAATAAGGGATGGTAGGAGAAGAAAAGAATAAGTATTCAGTGAGAATCCACAAGATCTTCTCTGAATGCTCTTTGTTTTCTTCTTCGGGGATGTGGGTCCCTGCAATTGCACAGAGGTGGTACCACCTAATTATATATATTATATATATATATTATATATTATATATATATTATATATATATATATATATATATAATATTTATGATCGATGTTCCCTTCGGGAATCTTAATTTTAAGATAAATAGGAAAACCAAGGATATACTGAACATCTTGTTTCAGATTCTTTACTTTAAAATGCATAACGTTTCGAATACTTCTTGTATTCATCATCAGATCTAAAAGAAAAAATAGAAATCACAATCAAATAACTGGTAAACAAAGAACTCATACTGAATATAACTGCCTATCAAAGAAAGGAGAATTATTAAAAAACAAAACACTTAAGCTTACTTAAAGTGATCAATACAAATAAAACTTATTAACTGTCACATAGATAAAAGCTAATTCAAAAACATTAAATTACAACAGGAATTTTATAACTACTACAACAAACCATACTATTAAACTTACGTGAAGTGATCAACTGGAGTGAGACTTGATAGCTACCACATAGCTACTAAACACTATAACAAATATTCATATCCTGACTACAAATCTACAAAAAATGTATATAAAATACAAACAGAATAAGCGACAATAATAAAATACTACTCAAAATCGTATAAAAACTCAAATATTAAATAAAACTAAATAACAAAAAATGTATTATGTATCCTAAATAAAAGATTATAATAATGTACAATGTCAAGATTTGAAATAAGTAAGAAAAGGCAAAAACATGGTAGACTAAAATAAAATTATAAATAAAATTAAACTACCAGAATGAACTATAAAGCAAATTACAGGGCCTACTGTGCACTACACAGTGTACAATTGAACAGCCGAAAGGTTGCTATTTAACAAAGGCCGCAGCTCCTTTATATGTAAGGATTCCATTACTCTCAAATCTGACTGGCCATTTATACAAGTGTCCAAAATTTTAAAATCAGATTCCAGCAGAGAATGATTAAACTCATAACAATGGTTTCTAATCTCCGAAAATGCTGGTTTAGACAATGGTAATCCAGTCCTAAAAGAAACTCCCCGGTGCTCAAGTATCCTAATCTTAAAGTTCCGAATGGAACTCCCGATATATCCAGCATTACAGCTGGAACAATTATACATATATACGACACTAGAGCACAGGGGGGTAGGCACTTTATCTTTAAATTTAAAATAAGAGCCTATGGTATTAGTGTTGACAAAGATAAATCTAAAGTCTACTTGAGGATAACAATGCTGCAACATTTTCCTCAAACGACTCCTTACAAAAAAACTAACAGTGCCATAAAATGGTAATTTAATATATTTGATATCCCTTTCTACTGTAATAATCTTACACGATGGGTGAAACTTCTTATTTAAGAAATTCCTTATAAAGGTATAAATCATATGTAAAGGATAACCATTGTTTGAAAAAAATTTCACAAGAAAATTGATTTCTTGATCAAAGTTATTCCAATTAGAACATAAAACATAGGCCCTATTCAGTAGAGTATTAATTGCATTTTTCTTAAAGATATCAGGAACAAAATAATTAAAATTTAAACCTAACCCCGTAAAAGTTGGTTTTCTAAAAACACTAGTGTTGAACCCATTAAGGTTGTCCACTTTGACATCAAGAAACGATAATGATTATCCACTTCACGCTCCGCAGTGAAACGTATATTACTATGTTGTGCATTAAGATAGTCTCTAAATTTCTCAATATGACATTGGTCCTTAAATAACAAAAAAGTGTCGTCTACATATCTCCTGTACAAGACTGGTTTAAAGGCCAAAGGACATTTATCAAGCCAATTTGTTTTATGAAAACTCAAAAACGCATTGGCAAGTGCAGGACCTAAGGGAGACCCCATTGCTACTCCATCGATTTGTTTATAATATTTATTATTAAACATAAAGACAGAATCTTTAACCGCTAATTCTAACAACCGTCTGAATATTTTACTACAAAACCCAGACACTAAATTAGTGTCAGCATATAGCTGATTTATACAAATATCAATGGTTTCCAACAGAGGAATATTAGTAAAAAGTGATTCAACATCGAAACTGGCCATTATAGATGGGAACTCAAAATTTAAAGAAGAAAGTTCCTTTACAAAATCCTGAGAATTTCTCACAGTAAATTCATTATGCGTTAATGGTTCTAATAATGGAACGTCTTTCTTAAGGATGACATATACATCGGATGATGTATATTGGCGACGACAAGTCGCCAATATACGTCATCCGATGTATACGGTATACGACATCCAATGTATACAGTATACGTCATCCGATGTATATGGTATACGTCATCTGATGTATATGTTAAGGAGACATAAGGAGTCAGTAAGCCAATAACGGCTTACTGACTCCTTATGTCCCTTGCGCCTTCAGCCTGAAGTCTCCAAAGGAATTTGTTGACTTACTGCGGGAAACACGGGCCACAGGGATAAGAGCCTCGTTGGACGTAGAATCACTGTTTACCAACGTACCTGTGGATGAAACAATCGGGATGATAGTGGACCAAGTGTATCGTGATCCTGCCTGTACTCCTCTTGACATACCAGAAAATATCCTGAGGAAACTACTCCAAGCTTGTACTAAGGAGCACCCTTCTTGAGCCCGGATGGGCACATGTATAAGCAAGTAGATGGGTCGCCATGGGTTCTCCCCTAGGTGTCCTGTTTGCGAACTTCTACATGGGTACTATCGAGAAAAAAGTCTTAGTCGACTTGAACTTGAAACCGGCCATATACTGCAGGTATGTTGACGACATTTTTACACAGGTACCTAATGTCAGACATCTGCAGGAGCTGAAAGAGGCGTTTGAGCAGAATTCTGTGTTGCGTTTCACTTACGAGATGGAGAAGGATGGGAAGCTGCCCTTTCTAGATGTAACAGTCATGGAAAGGAGCGGAGGTTTCCACACTGCAGTCTACACTAAGGAAACAAACATAGGAATGTGCCTAAATGCCAACAGTGACTGCCCAGACAGGTACAAGAGGAGTGTTGTTAACGCTTATGTCGACCGTGCTCTCAGCCACAGCTCAGAATGGAAGCAAGTCGACGAAGAACTCTGTAGGGTAAGGCAGGTCCTAGTCAACAACGGCTTCTCCAATGGTTTCATTGAAGACATCATAAGAAGGAAAGTGAAACGCCATGCAACCTCTGAAGAGACAACTAATACAACACCTATACCCCCTATTAGACTATTTTACAGGAACTTCTTCTCCACAGCTCATAAAACGGAGGAAAGGGTCCTGAAAGATATTGTTAATAGAAATGTTATCCCTACAGACAAAAATCAGAAGATACAACTAACGATTTACTATAAAACCAAGAAAACGGCCAGCCTACTCATGAGAAACTCTCCAGACACGGAACAGAACGCTCTAAAAGAGACAAACGTCGTCTATGCCTTCAAATGCCCTCTTGGGGACTGTAAGCCTCAAAAAACTCAGTATATAGGCAAGACAACAACATCTCTTTCCAGGCGTTTAACGATGCATAAGCAACAGGGCTCCATTAAGGAACATATTCTCTTCCCACAACCAAACCATCACCAGAGAAATCTTAGCAAACAACACAGAAATCATTGATAGATACAGCGACAGCAGGCGGCTTGACATCTGCGAGGCACTACACATCAAGAAGTCAACACCAGCAATCAACAGCCAATTAACGCACAACTATATTCTACCCACTTCAAGACTCCGCTCCAATATAGAAACATCAAGAAATATGGGCCAATAGGCCTTCTGCAGTTCTATTTGTACCCAACTTCTGCAATCTATACCCATTGTTCCGTGTTCTGTGTTTTGTTGAAAGTTTGTTTTTCACCCCCTATTGTATTACATCACCTCACCCAAATGCAGGTATAAGAGCCAATGCTGTTTCAGGCATAAGTTGTGTGTGTGTATAAACTAAAGTCTTTGAAAATGTAATAAGTTTTACGAAACGCGCTCAAGTGTCGCGTCAGACTAGAAATAAAAATGATTTTGGAGAATTGATTTTTCATTTACCGTCACCAGTAAAAAGAAACATAAGGAAAATCGAGAAAATTCGTGTTAGAATTATTAATCTTACTTTTCGGTCATATTTAATAATATATATATATATATATATATATAATATATATATATATATATATAATATATATAATATATTATATATATATATACTATATATATATATTATATATATATATATATATGTGTGTGTGTGTGTGTNTTTTTCATGAGGTGGTTCCCGTAGACACTGAGAGGGAACGCCCCCTCCCCCCCCCACCCCACACCTGGAGGCTGGAGGCGGGTCTACACACAGCGAGTAATGAACCACCTGGATCACCACTCAGGCGTGGATCACCACCCCCGGCGTGGATCACCACCCCCGGCGTGGATCACCACCCCCAGCGTGGATCACCACCCAGGCGTGGATCACCACCTAGGCGTGGATCACCACCCCGGCGTGGATCACCACCCAGGCGTGGATCACCACCCAGGCGTGGATCACCACCTAGGCGTGGATCACCACCCAGGCGTGGATCACCACCCAGGCGTGGATCACCACCCAGGCGTGGATCACCACCCAGGCGTGGATCACCACCTAGGCGTGGATCACCACCCAGGCGTGGATCACCACCCAGGCGTGGATCACCACACAGGCGTGGATCACCACCCAGCGTGGATCACCACCCAGGCGTGGATCACCACCCAGGCGTGGATCACCACCCAGGCGTGGATCACCACCCCAGCGTGGATCACCACCCCAGGCGTGGATTACCACCCAGGCGTGGATCACCACCCAGGCGTGGATTACCACCCAGGCGTGGATCACCACCCAGGCGTGGATCACCACCTAGGCGTGGATCACCACCTAGGCGTGGATCACCACCTAGGCGTGGATCACCACCCCCGGCGTGGATCACCACCCAGGCGTGGATCACCACCTAGGCGTGGATCACCACCCCCGGCGTGGATCACCACCTAGGCGTGGATCACCACCCCAGGCGTGGATCACCACCCAGGCGTGGATCACCACCCAGGCGTGGATCACCACACAGGCGTGGATCACCACCCCAGCGTGGATCACCACCCAGGCGTGGATCACCACCCAGGCGTGGATCACCACCCCAGCGTGGATCACCACCCCAGGCGTGGATTACCACCCAGGCGTGGATCACCACCCAGGCGTGGATTACCACCCAGGCGTGGATCACCACCCAGGCGTGGATCACCACCCAGGCGTGGATCACCACCCCCAGCATGGATCACCACCCAGGCGTGGATCACCACCCCAGCATGGATCACCACCCAGGCGTGGATCACCACCCAGGCGTGGATCACCATCCAGGCGTGGATCACCACCCAGGCGTGGATCACCACCCAGGCGTGGATCACCACCCCCGGCGTGGATCACCACCCCCGGCGTGGATCACCACCCCCGGCGTGGATCACCACCCCCGGCGTGGATCACCACCCAGATCGTGGATCACCACCCAGGCGTGGATCACCACCCAGGCGTGGATCACCACCCAGGCGTGGATCACCACCCCGGCGTGGATCACCACCCCGGCGTGGATCACCACCCAGGCGTGGATCACCACCCGGCGTGAATCACCACCCCCAGCATGGATCACCACCCCCAGCGTGGATCACCACCCAGGCGTGGATCACCACCCAGGCGTGGATCACCACCCAGGCGTGGATCACCACCCAGGCGTGGATCACCACCCAGGCGTGGATCACCACCCAGGCGTGGATCACCACCCAGGCGTGGATCACCACCCAGGCGTGGATCACCATCCAGGCGTGGATCACCGCTCAACACCCATCCCTTACCGCCCCCACAACATTAAACATTTGGTGTAAACCTTCCTGAGTACGGCCCCGCCCACGCTACCCGCCCCTGCTCATGTTTACACAAGTTAGTGACGTCATTAAAGGCCACTATCATCCATCATACTCTGGCCGTGACGTCACGCCGCTCCCCCCAGCTGTACTGCCATGTTTCCCCGCCCACGTAATTAAAAAACCCAAAATATGTATCAGCATTAAGTAGTTTTACTGCAAATAGGAACTTATTTACAAGAAAAGGCGCAGAGGACGGGATACTTGTGAAGAGCCGTAGTAAAGCCCTCTGAGGCCTGGCCTGGTCTCCTCCTCATGCCCGGGAAATAAAGGCAGCCGCCGCAGCCATTCATAGGTTCATTCATGCCGGCAAGAGTTGACATGAATGAGAGGACGGCGCCTACTACACCACAGTTGCCACACGCCGCCACACGCAACCCCGACCACAGGGGTAGAGTGGGGGGCTGGGGCGGAGGGGAAATGGGAAGGGGAGGAGAAGGGGGAGGGGACAAGTGGAGGGGAATGGGAAGGGGAGGAGAAGGGGGAGGGGGACAAGTGGAGGGGAATGGGAAGAGGAGGGGAGAGGGTAATTGAGGCAGGATGGCCCGAATGAGTAGTCTCTCGACGTATGTGGAGCGTGTCTCCCTTTTGTACTCTCAAAAGTCTGTATGTCATACTCAGAGTCATACTCTCTGTATGTTACTACTGCTCTACTCTCAAAAGTCTGTATGTCATACTCAGAGTCATACTCTCTGTATGTTACTACTGCTCTACTCTCAAAAGTCTGTATGTCATACTCAGAGTCATACTCTCTGTATGTTACTACTGCTCGGCTTAGACTCGGTTACAAGTATCTCTGGGAATTGTCATTATCTGCTGATGTAGACCTGACCAAATGTAAACTGTGTCAACAAAATTATTCGCACACCCTCCGTCACTATGTGATGGAGTGCGAAAAGATACGTGAATTTAGAGACAATTCTATAACCAATGTTCCAGCGATGTGTAAATATTTCATTCAAGATGATCTGCTACCAGAAATTTTAGCCAAATATCCCCAGTTTGCTAACTGTAGGTAGTAACTAAGTGATTGTAACCTATCCACCGCTGCCCACTGGATGGGGGGCGGTGTGCAGGACAAACATATCAATTTTGACACTAGCTCTTCACATGTCAGTTGCTTAATTTAGAACCTGTACCTGAGGTCGATCTCGAACCCATTGTTGATGTGATGACTTATATTGAATTTTGTAACTAGCTCATCAAGATTGTAACTTGCTTAGCTAAATGAATTGTGGGGTTCAGTCCCTGAGCCCATTATGTGCCTCTGTAACCCTTTCCACTACCGCCCACAAGATGGGTATGGGGTGCATAATAAATGAACTAAACTAAACTTTTGTACTCTCAGCTACACCCCCCTACACAACCCCCATCGCACCCCCCTAAACAACCCCCTCCTACACACGTCCCCTACACATCCCTACACACACCCCTGCACACACCCTGAGGGAGCTGAACCTCACATCTCTGGAAAACAGAAGAGTAAGGGGAGACATGATAACCACCTACAAAATTCTCAGGGTAATTGACAGGGTGGACAGAGACAAACTCTTCGACACTAGTGGGACACGAACAAGGGGACACAGGTGGAAACTTAGTACCCAGATGAGCCACAGAGACATTAGAAAGAATTTGTTGTCAGAGTAGTTAACAAATGGAATGCACTAGGCAGTGATGTGGTGGAGGCTGACTCCATACTTAGTTTCAAATATAGATATGATAGAGCCCAGTAGGCTCAAGAATCTGTACACCAGATGATTGACAGTTGAGAGGCGGGACCAAAGAACCAGAGCTCAACCCCCGCAAGCACAGCTAGATGAGTACAACTAGGTGAGTACAAACACACACACACTCACAAACACACACACACTCACACACACACACACACACACACAAACACACACTCACACACACTAACACACACACACACACACTAACACACACACACACACACACACACACACACACACACACACACACACACACACACACACACACACACACACACACACACACACACACACACACACACACACACACACGCATTTAGGGCGGAAAGGGGAGGGAGGCATTTAGGAAGGACCTCCCTTCTAAATGAAGGGAGGCATTTATAGCACTATACACTACCTACGTGAGACCAGGCTTAGAGTATGCCACCCAGTCAGGAAGTCCCCATCTGAAGAAACACATAAGGAAACTGGAAAAGGTTCCGAAGTTTGCAACGAGACTCATCCCAACGTTACGAGGGATGGGGTATGAAGAGCGGCTGAAGGAACTGAGCCTGACTCCGGTCCTATTTAACTATCATAACTAGTTTTAAAATTATGGATAGAATTTGCTTCCACAACCTGCTCCTTCAGTGGATTCCATTTTTTGCCACTACTCTCACAATACAAAAAACTTCCTAACATCTATGTGACTCATCTAAGTTTCCAGCTTCCACCCATGTCCCCTCGTTCTGTTATTATTCCGTGTGAACATTTCGTCTATGTCCACTCTATCAATTCCCCTGAGTATTTTATACGTTCCTATCATATCCCCCCCTCTCCCTTCTCTTTTCTAGTGTCGTAAGGCTCAGTTCCTTCAGGCACTCTTCATACCCCATCCCTCGTAACGCTGGGACGAGTCTCGTTCTAAACTTCTGAACCTTTTCCAGTTCCTTATGTGTTTCTTCAGATGGGGACTCCATGATGAGGCGGCATACTCTAAGTCTGGCCTCACATAGGCAGTGTAAAGTGGCCAAAATGCCTCCTTACTTAGGTTTCTGAATGATGCTCTCACATTTGCCAGTTTGGAGTACGCTGCTATCGTTATCCTATTTATATGTGCCTCAGGAGATAGATTAGGTGTTACGTCCATGCCCAGGTCTCTTTCTCGCGTCGCCACAGGTAGGCAGTTCCCCTTCATTGTGTACTGTCCATTTGGTCTCCTATCACCTAGTCCCATTTTCATAACTTTACATTTGCTTGTCTTGAACTCCATAACCATTTCTCTGACCATCTCTGCAACCTGTTCAAGTCCTCTTGGAGAATCCTACAATCCTCATCTGTCACAACGCTTCTCATCAACTTTGCGTAATCAGCGAACATCGACATGTAGGACTCTACTCCTGTAAACATGTCGTTAACATATATTAGAAATAGAATTGGTCCCAGCACCGATCCTTGAGGTGCTCCACTCGTTACTGTTCGCCAGTCCGACTTCTCACCCCTTACCGTAACTCTCTGGCTCCCTCCCGTTAGGTAGTTCCTTATCCATGCTAGGGCCTTTCCTTCCACCCCCGCCTGCCTCTCGAGTTTGAATAGCAGCCTTATGTGTGGTTCTGTATCAAAGGCTTTCCGGCAGTCCAGAAATATGCAGTCTGTCCAACTTTCTCTGTCCTGTCTTTTCCTCGTTATTTTATCACAGAATTCCAAAAGATTCCTCAGGCAAGATTTCCCTTTCCAGAACCCATGTTAATGTTTGTTTACAAACCTAACTTTCTCCAGGTGTGCAACCAGTCGTAGCCTAAGAATTCTTTCAAGTATTTTACAGGGGATGCTTGTCAATGATACAGGTCTATAGTTAAGTGCCTCCTCCCTATCACCTTTCTTGAAAATCGGTACAACATTTGCCCTCTTCCAGCAATTGNATCCTTCTCTATCTATAAATTAGGATGTTTGTCTGTATGTCTGTTTGTACGTTTGTGCGAGTTTGGAGGCCGGGCACTTGGGGTCAGCCTCACCCAACTCTCGCACGTGAAGCATCTGGGTATGTGAGGGGTCATAGACCAATAGGGGCTGGCCAAAGTGTCATGCTTTACGAAATATCGCCATCATAAGTGCCCCTCATCCCGAGATTTTCCATCAAGTCAGAAATAAAGTCGTGTATGTGTTGTCGCAAGATTTTGAAGCTTAATTCATAGTTTATTCGAAAACGATGAATAGGAATTAATTCAAGTTCGAGGGAGAACGAAGGGAAGGGAACGGAAGGGAAGGGAAGGGAAGGAAAGGGAAGGGAAGGGAAGGGAAGGGAAGGAAGGGAAGGGAAGAGAACCTGGTTGATACCTGGTTGATGGGGTTCTGGGAGTTCTTCTACTCCTCAAGCCCGGCCGAGGCCAGGCTTGACTTGTGAGAGTTTGGTCCACTAGACTGTTGCTTGGAGCGGCCCGCAGGCCCACCACAGCCCGGTTGGTCCGGCACTCCTTGGAGGAATAAATCTAGTTTCCTCTTGAAGATGTCCAAGGGACATCTTCAAGAAGGGAAGGGAAGGGAAGAGAAGAGAAGAGAAGGGAATTATCACCAGAAAGCACCAAGTCCTTACGACTATATATTGCACCTGGAAGGAGTCAGGATAAGGATTAGGGATGAGACGGAGGGAAGAAATAGTGTCCAACATCTTGGACGGTCGGGGATTGAACGCCGAACTGTATGAAGCGAGACCGTCGCTCTACCATCTCGCCTAAGTGGTTGGGGCTGGACGGTAGTTATGTTAAGGGTGCCAACTCCTGGTTGGCACCCATAACACATGGCACTCAGTTATTAACATCCTCGTGCTGGCAATGGTTTTCTCAAGAACATCATTAGCGACCGTTCGAACCCAGGCTGACTCGCAGCTGGAGACTGTTGTAACATGCTTTGATGGACAAGCTCTCAGGTAAACTGGTCACCTGGGCTCCTGGCTCAGCCTGTTCTTTATATGATAGTTACTTAGCATTAATATTAATTAATTCTTAATTGGCACAAATAATAATTTCGTCGAAAAATTAATCTCGAGGAGAAGGCTGTAGATGAGCTGATATCTTGCTTGCTGCTTCACTAGGAGTCTCAGTGACATTCCTTATGAGCTTTAGTCTTAGTTTACAAAAAGGAGAAGAAATGGAAAATGGTGGAGGAAAAGATATGGAGAGAAGCAGAGACAGAGAATGACAGAAAGATCGACAGACAGCGACCCCAGCCACTCCTGGTTCCCCGTCCAGTATTATTATATATTTTTTAATTCCCTCCGTGTTTCTTTTTGCTTATATTCAGTCATCTTAAACAGCTTACTAGAACATTGGCTACCACTGAACAATGTAACACCTGAGAACTGCAGTTCAATATGTGCATTTTGTATATTTAAAGTAAATGCAACATTTTCTCAACATGTCGTTGACTGCATCATCGGTCAAGCCCATCCTTCTGTCTCTCAGCCCGTCACTCAAGTACTGTCTCTCAGCCCGTCACTCCCGTACTGTCTCTCAGCCCGTCACTCGAGTACTGTCTCTCAGCCCGTCACTCGAGTACTGCTCTTCTCTCACCTTGATGGCGGCTACACGTTCTCCCACTGGCTAAGCTCTTCATCTAATGAGCTCTCATTAATTCTTTCAAGCTGAGCCCTGTTGCTTGAGTTTGTTTTTCAAAGTAAGCCAGACATCCCCAGGATGGTCAAAAGTCTGGCTTCTCGGATTTTGAGACCTCACTGGCGATAGTGGCTCCCCGCCTCGCGCAAGGAGTCATGTTTTCAACAGATTTCTATATATTTATAGTAGGAACAGGCGATAACACTCGCCCTACACTGAAAATATAGTTTGCAACAGCCGAGCCGGCCCAGGAGGCGATTAAACGAGGATTCAAATGTTTCCTCATTATATCCTCACCATCCCTGATCTCTAGGGAGAAATATTACAACTTAAAACTATGCTTTAAGTGCTTCAAGTACGAGCACTTCTCAAACAAATGGCCAGAGCAAGGGGCAGCGTTTGTTCAGGCACACACAACGGTATGGAATGCACCTCGACCACCCAAAACTGTACGCTCTGTCGTGAACAATACACCGCCGCCTCTGCTCCAGAAGAAAGGAGGAAGTACAAAACAATGAGGAACAAGACAAATCAAACCGCAAGCACTCAAAAGCCAGCCGCTGCCCAGGTTAGTTCCCAAGCCTTCCTGCACAGGTTGCAATCAACCAGCCACAACTATCATCTGCATGGACGAATCGCAAACGTTAGTACCTGAAGATTTACCTCTCCAAGGGCAGATACACCAGCAAACAACCCTAACCTCATGTCGTGGCGATCACAGCACATGTTGACAAGGGGGCAACATATAATCACAGCTTCTCTCAGGATAGGTCCACCAGTCTCCTTGGTGTAGTGGTAAGACACTCACCTGGCGTTCCGCGAGCGCTATGTCATGGGTTCGTATCCTGGCCGGGGAGGATTTACTGGGCACAAATCCTTAACTGTAGCCTCTGTTTAACTCAACAGTAAAATGTGTATTTGGTTGTAACAACGATTCTTCGCGGCGGGGATCGTATTCCAGGGACCTGCCCGAAACGCTACGCGTACTAGTGGCTGTACAAGAATGTAACAACTCTTGTATATATCTCAAAAAAAAAAGGTGAACAGGCTCCAGGAAGCCGCCTGTGCTCATGCCGGATGGAGACACACACAACGCTGGCGGCGACAAAAAATGCAGTCACCGAAACATAGTCATCACAGACGCCGACAGCACTAATCACCGCGACAGCACATGCTCCCGCAAAGACCTCATCACCACCAACAGATAACAAGCCAACTACACAACACAGCAGACCTCGGCTCATCGCTTGAGGATGAATGAATCGACATAACTACAGCCTCCACCACCTTCCCCGACTCGACGATACGCCCAAGCAGGTACCAGCATCACACCCATCCCCCCCCCCCCCATGCAAGACCCTAAATGAGCTGAAAGGAGGAGGAATTATCAGGAGAAAGTGCCAAACCATTACGACTATATTGCACTAAATGATCTGAAAGTCGAAATGAGGAAGAGCATTCAAGGCACCCCAGAGGGCAGGCGCAGCACCGCCATCGACCACAACAGGGTCTACCGGAGAGGACATCTGACATGCCCCGACGGGCCGTGGTGAAAATATACGCAAAAGCGATCTAAGATGAATTCGACATCAAACTACTTCACCCAGATCTTGTTGACAAACGCAACAACGAACTACCCAGATAAGAACAGTGATAACGGCAGCAGAAGGAAGAATTAACATTCTTCAACGAATTAGTAAGAGGTAATCTGGCGTCCTTAGGGGCCCTCCTTGCGTGGGAGAGGCCAGCATGGCGCGCCTACCGACGGGGCCGCCAGCCTCCAGTATTGTCCAGCAGCTGGAGGGTCCAGCCTTGACACCCCTGTCTTGACGACGAAGCTTCCTCTCTCGTCTATTCTTCAGCTGTTCCCACCTCCCCGCTCGTCCGTTGGGGACTGCGCTGTCTATCAGTCGTTCGTTCAAACTGTACGAGACACGCTTCAAGGGCAGGAGACGATGATGATGGTGATAGGATTAGCACAGTACACGTCAATCGTGGTTACTGTGAACAGCTGTGGACGATGGTGGAGCGAGAGCAGCCTAGCACAGTGCACATCACGGCTACTGTGTGTGACGGGGGGGGGGGGGGGAGGCGCACAAGTGGTGTCTACATGTCGGAAAACCCGACACCATTTACTAATATTAAATACAATGTGCAGATAATATTGCTGCTGTTGTATAAATAAATTCACTCATAGAAGACGTGGCGCAGTGGAATTTCCATCAATAGAAAATGAGATATCATGTCCACATAACACTATAAATTCACCAGCTATTCTGTTGAGAATTCTTTTTAATACAACAATCCTTGGACTTTTAACATTATAAAAACATCTCACTTCAATTAACCTAATTATCAGTACCAAAACAGAGTGAATGTGACCTGTCTACCACTTGTTCACATCTGGACAAGAGAGCCATGGCGTGAGTGGTGGGCAGGGTCAGCCATTATTGCTGGACCAGAGTCGCAGGAGCAAAACAGCTCCTAATTCTCCCTTGGACAGCTGTGTCACAGGCATTAAGTGCTTCTGTTACCGACACGCAACTACGTCTACTATAAGGGAAGTGTATTACCAAACCCCGTTTCTTATCTAGTCATATCTGGCCAGTTATGCTAGGGGGATATAGGGCGAACTGGTTAGCAGGCACGAGAGCGACTTAATCACCGAGGTAATTATTCCTTGGTCCTTTTCTTATAAATAATATACCAATATTTCTTCTGGTATAGCTGTCATATATATATAGGATTCCTATTATTACAGTAAGTGCCCTTTGACGGAAACAATAGAAGAGGAAGCAAGAATTAATCCTACTACACCAGTACATGGTGTTGATGCTAGACCCTCAACTGTGAGGATTATTTGCTGTCATCATCCTTGTTTATACCTGGTGGACCAAACCTATCACCCAATAAGATAAGACCTCCCAATTTTCATTACTAATATATGTAGTTTAATACTGTAGTTTGATTGGCTACATATATATAAATTTAATATAACCCTTCCCCCCCTCCCCCCAATGTGCAAGGAGTCTATTTGTGAGAATATTGCAGAAATACAGTCCACTAAACATCATACAAATTGCGATCGAAATATATAAATTAACGTATAAATAAATTATATATAAATTCAAATAAATTAAATAAATATTATTCTCACAGGTCGGTTCCCCACACAACAAACCGTGACTCAGGACAACTTTCCCCCCAACCCCCACAACCCCCACAACCCCCAGGCGTTGCCCCCCTTTGCCGAAGGACTCTCCATTACCCCCCCCCCTCCCGCCCCCTCCCGCCCCCTCCTTCACCCAACTTGGAACACACACCGTCCCTTCCCCCCTCCACACCTGCAACACTGCCGCCCACGCCTCCTGCAGAAGCCGTGGGCGGCAGCGCTCCCATATATAAGGGTGCTGGAGACTCCTTGCGGCTTTGCTCTGAACTTTACGATGAAAAACTTGTGTACGAAAGGATTTGTCGCCTCATTCATGAAATTCTTCGAGCGAGAACGAACGAGCAGAGTTGGCAACCACCTTGGTCATCACAGCCATGTTATTGATGGGGCATGTTGATGATGGGCCATGTTGATGATGGGCCATGTTGATGATGGGCCATGTTGATGATGGGCCATGTTGATGATGGGTCATGTTGATGATGGGTCATGTTGATGATGGGCCATGTTGATGATGGGTCATGTTGATGATGGGTCATGTTGATGATGGGTCATGTTGATGATGGGTCATGTTGATGATGGGTCATGTTGATGATGGGTCATGTTGATGATGGGTCATGTTGATGATGAATCATGTTGATGATGGGTCATGTTGATGATGGGTCATGTTGATGATGGGTCATGTTGATGATGGGTCATGTTGATGATGGGTCATGTTGATGATGGGTCATGTTGATGATGGGTCATGTTGATGATGGGTCATGTTGATGATGGGTCATGTTGATGATGGGTCATGTTGATGATGGGTCATGTTGATGATGGGTCATGTTGATGATGGGTCATGTTGATGATGAGTCATGATGAGAATCATAAAGATAGCAGTGAGGTTGATGATAGTCTTGAGCTTCATTGATGATTGCATCATAAAGCAGAATAGCAAGGGTTGATAAGGGAAGGGAACTATGAGGAGGAAGCGCCAAGCCATTGCGACTATATAGCACTAGGAAGGGGTCAGGATAAAGATTTGGGATGGGACGCTGGAAAGGAATGGTACCCAACCACTTGGACGGTCGGGGATTGAACACCGACCTGCATGAAGCGAGACCGTCGCTCTACCGTCCAGCCCAAGTGGTTGGGCTCGAGGGTTGAGAGATGGAGAGGCAGCGTCATTCTCAATGAGAGGTAAGACATGTCCGGTCCGTGAGACATGACCCGAGGTACTGGCTCCTAGTGGCTCTCAGGGAGACGAAACCTGAGAGGGGAGAGCAAGTACAGAGAGAGGAGAGAGAACCTCAAGGAAGAAGAGAAAGATTACCTCAAGGAAGGAGGAGGAGGAGGAGCTGAGACAGCTTCAATGTTAGAGGGTTGTCGAATCACAAGGATTCATGCCCTCTGTGCTCGAATGTGGTAACATGATGCTGATGGAGGGGCTCCCAGGGCATCAAGAAGTCATTAAGCTGGAGAAATACACCTCGCAAATTCTCGCTGTACGCTTATCCGCGCTCGGGAACTGGCGACCGCGAATCTAGTCACTACCCCGCTCACGTCCTTCTCCCTTCCCCTCACTCCCTTCCTACCGTCCCAAAGTGGGGACGGTAGGGAGGGAGGATCTTCCTGATCTGAGTCGCAGGTCAGGAAAGACCGAGAGTGTCCAATGCGGTGATGGAAACGACCGAGGAGATAGCAGGAACCGAGAATGACAAGATGGAGAGAGAGAGAGCCATACAAACCCAAGCGTCACATCGGCAAGTGCGCCCACGGGATCCTCGTCACAGTTAGGGTACGATGGACTAGAATTTTATTTGGTGTCAATCGACGACAACGATGAGAAGTGGTGCGGATGGTACAGTGATGAGAGGGAGATGGTTATCTGGGGACACAGAGATATGCTGTGTTGGGGGATAACTGAGAGAGTACCTCACATTCTCCGCTAACAGAGATTAAGAGATTAACAGAGATTAATAATCTCTCAATAATCTTATTGAGAGATTAAGGAACCTGGACGCTGGTGACTATTGTGTGGTGAAGACTGTGCCATGTGAACCACCTTAAGCATAGACCTGTTGGGTTACTGTACCTCACTTATAGTTAAATAAGCGAAGGCTCATTGTACTAACAAGGAGAAGACCACAGTCTTAGTGGTGGGCAGACGCCAGCAGATGGTGTATGGTTGGTGGTAGAATGAGGTGTTCCATCTGTACCACCTACTGGAACATAACATGTTCCACCACCCTGTACCACACCACCACCCACACCACCACCCACACCACCACCCACACCACCACCCACACCACCACCCACACCACCACCCACACCACCACCCACACTACCACCCACACCACCACCCACACCACCACCCACACTACCACCCACACTACCACCCACACTACCACCCACACCACCAACCACACCACCACCCACACTACCACCCACACTACCACCCACACCACCAACCACACCACCACCCACACCACCACCCACACCACCACCCACACCACCACCCACACCACCACCCACACCACCACCCACACCACCACCCACACTACCACCCACACCACCACCCACACCAGCACCCACACTACCACCCACACTACCACCCACACCACCACCCACACCACCACCCACACCACCACCCACACCACCACCCACACCACCACCCACAACACCACCCACACCACCACCCACACCATCACCCACATTATAAAATGACTTTTATTATTATTTATTGAGTTATTCATACATAGACATTT
>WNGS01048633.1:0-11098 GCA_020271785.1 Procambarus virginalis | reverse complement strand
TGGAGCTTTGTGACAGTGAAGATGATGATGATAAGATTTACTACTAAACTGATGATATAAAAGTTTAGTATAATAAATTTTACCTATTTCCCTTACTAATTTCTCTTACTTAATTTCTCTAATTTTATTGTCCTAGCCCTAAGATTTTAACCGAACATACTAAAGAGTTGTTATGTGGAATTTCCTTTCATATCTAAGCAAGGTAAGCTAACAGCCTAAATGTGTG
Organism: Procambarus virginalis; assembly: GCA_020271785.1. Taxonomy (NCBI): domain Eukaryota; kingdom Metazoa; phylum Arthropoda; class Malacostraca; order Decapoda; family Cambaridae; genus Procambarus; species Procambarus virginalis. Next base: position 10,872 of record WNGS01048633.1, on the reverse strand, counting down.
TTGCAATTCAGTTCTTCATAAACATTATCCAGCAGAATTTTATACTTGAGTAAAGTCTTGCTATTACGACTTTCACAGGTATACAATTCCATGGTTTTCATATACTGTACTGGTGGTGTTTACATTGAACTTTTAACGAAAACCTTCATTATTTATTTATTCTAATTTCTTTAGTATTCAGCTCAGGCAAATTTGTAAATGTCTTAAACCCATTAAATAGTTTATATTACAGGATCCTAACAAGTACACTATTGAAGAGAAGCACCTATCACCCAAAAATAAGAGTGGCCTCCATTGCCTTGCCTGCACTTTGTTTTCCCTTAACCATATCACTCATTCTTACAGGTGTGAGACAGAGAGGTACAAGATCATCCAAGAGGGAACAACACCTGAAGCACCCAATATTTGGGTGCTTTAATTAATAAAAATGCCCTTCATGGCTTCACTCATTCTGGCTGGTTTAATTAAAAAACCTAACCTAAACCTAAGTCATTAACCATTAATCTAAATGGTAAATAAAATCAGGTATTACCATCAATGGATATAGTCTCCACATTATTTGTAAGTGACTCTTTATCATCCTTAAATGCTCTCAACTCTTTAAGACATAACTGTAACATGCTCGTGTCCGAAACTAGACACAATACAACAAAATTATTAAGGATGGTAACAGAGTCCATTTCATGTGGTCTCCATCTCATGTTGGCCTCCGAATGCATGATAGATATGATAAGTTAGCCAAAGAATCTGTCTTTAAACGAGACGTCGAGTGTAACAGGTATATAGTTATTAAATGAAGTTTAGTGATGTAATAGACATAATTCGGAGTTGGTAAGGACGCCGCCCGCCAGCGTAAACACAACACACCCGAATGCCCGCAAACACGATACAACGCACAAAACAACAACATTCTGTCAGTTTTGGATAAACTCCTTTTATATTTATTATGTGATAGTTATACTTGTATAAAATGATAACTATTATAGGTAAGCGCCTAATATTTAATATTATTCAATAAAAAAGAAGTCAGAAGCCACAAGCCTGTCTGCACATGTCTTTTGTGTAAAAGTATTTTGGGCGCTCATGTACTTGTGCGCTAGCTGGCGTTCACAGCTGTTCTTGCCTACAAGCATTAGAATTAAACAAACGAATTTATTTTTTCATTTATATACAAGAAGAGAAGGCTACCCTTGAGTCTGTAATATTCATCTGATCACTGGTCTCCCATTTGGTCCTCATTGCTTATCTTACTATTATTGAATGTCAATAACCGTATTATGCAATTTCAATATCTTCTATTTCTTTCTTTATTATGCACCCCATACCCATCCCGTGGGCGGTGGTGTAAAGGAATACAGAGCACATAATCGGTTCAGGAACTGAACCCTCTAGTTCGTTTAGCTAAGCAAATAACAATGTTTGACGCTAGTTACAAAATTATCAATGTTGTATACACATGTACACACCCTCATACATACATGTACATACACATACATATCTAATCACCCACACAAATACACACATCAATAATCTTGTGTCACAAGTGACACAAAGAGGTGTCACAAGTGACATTACAAGAGGCTCACAACAGTCACTATACAAGGCACTTTACAACTATAGTGAGTCACACAGTTACTAGTCTTGCTCCACACCCACCCAACTGGGCGGCAGCTTTACAGTCATGTGCATGCATTACCTACATTAAGCAAATTTTGGATACTTCGCTAAGATTTCGGGCAGCACATCATTATGAATGAAGTACTTACACATTTCATTATGTAACTTTAATAAAGTTGTCCTTCAGCATTTTGTGGTGTTCAGCTACCCTTATCTTCTGTATGTTCCTCACGTTACCAGTATACACAACATTGACATGTAGGGATAAAGACTATCAGGTAAGTTAGTAATTTAAATGCACAGTAGCAGTCCTAGGCGTTCAATCCCCGACCGCCGTCCAAGTGGTTTGGCACCATTCCTCCCTATCCCATCCCAAATCCTTATCCTGATCCCTTCCCAGTGTTAAATAGTTGTAATGTACAGGCACTATATATAATAATCATATATATATATATATATATATATATATATATATATATATATAATATATATATATATATATAGTGAGGGTACCACCTCTGGTGCCAATGTGGGGACCCATAGCCTCGGAGAAGAAAATAAAACGTATTCAGAGGAGACCTTGTGGTTCTCACTGAACACTAATATTTTCTTCTCCTACCACCCCCATTCTTTTGTATGTACACATATATATTTGCTTTATTTGAACTGTGTTACAAAAAAGGAGTTACATATAGGTTACAAAGATGGTTATCATAGGTTGTCGAGTTCCTCCAGCTCCTCAGATGGCGGGCAGGAACCCTGGATGCAGTGCGCATTTCCCCTCTGTATCGCCACGCTGAGGCGCTGGAAAAGAAAGCTGGCAGCTCTAGGGTCCCTTGTTGTTTCAATGAGCCTAGAACCCAGTTCCTTCAAAAAACTGGTAGCACTTTTACCCCAGGCGCCGAGTGTCTCAGAAGCAATGGGGACAAAATTGTAGTGGTGATCAAGTTCTCTATACTTACGGGATTTGGCTGCTTCCCTGTGGGTGGCAGCGCCACCTGGTTGTGCAACACTGAGGTCAATGTAGGTGTTAGCCAGGGTTGATACGCACGTGTAGTCCCATACCAACTGCTTGCCATTCTTCCAGGGGTTCACTGTGATACCATCCGGGCGACCAATAAGAGCATCAGAGTTACGGGGCGTTAGGTAACGAGGCTCTCTCTCGGCTGGGCATCCAGCTGTGGTGAGGCTCCTCTTGATGATGTCGTTAACTTCACTGTGCCTCGAGTGCCATCCTCCCGTGCTTGGCAGAGTAGGCCATGGTGGCCGTACCTGTCAGCCACCACCTCGCCGCAAATACACCTATATCTGGTGTGGATTGGGGCAGCAAGGCGGAGGGCCACAGCAATTCGGAGGGCGTGTGGTGTGAGACGCGTGCCAGTTGCCGACATTGGGGTTGCTAACAGGAAATCCCCTGCATGAGGGGCTGCTACTGCTGTGAGGCGAGCAATGTCGTGCTGTGTTGATGCAGCACCCAGGCACTCTGCAGCAACTTTGTCTACAATGGGGCCATCCCAGCTGGATTGCCTGTGGGCTTTTGGGGATGGTGGTTGAGGTGATGGGCCTGCACGAGAGGCCCACTCTGTGGCACAGCGTGTAAAATTGGGATCATGTACACCTGCCAGCTGATGTAAGTGGGCAGGTAGAATTTCCTTCACAAGGTCGTCGGATGCTGATAAGGAGGACAGGAAGGCTGGAACAGCGATTTGCGTTGCTGTTCGAACTCCGAGGCCCCCAAGTCTTACGGGAAGAGAGGCTTGTTTCCACTGCAGGTCATCAAAGAGAGGTTAAGGGCTTTTTCTAGCATTGATTTCAGTAACGGTCATACTCACTTAGTCTTTGGCTACTGTAAGATGGTGAACACCTCAGAAAGTAGGTTAACCTGGGGAGGGACAGACATCTGGTGATGAGGTAGAGTGCATCATGAGCATCAATATCCTCAATCCTCCCATCCATCCTCTTAAGGTCGGCGATTTTCTATCAAGGACCTCATCGATGGCTTTCAACCCCAGGGGAGCTCCTAGGAGTGTGCTGTCTTCAGGTTTAGTTTTATGGATGTTTGGCAGAAGACCCTCTATTCTCTCTACGATGCCCTGGTTGGAACATATTATTCACATTTAGAAGGGTTCAGGGTGAGGCCTAAAACTGCACCTTGCTCCTGGATTTTTCTGATGTCCTCCAGGAGGGAGTCTTGGGAACCAGCTAGGGTACCATCATCCAAGAACCAGATGTTAAGCTCGCTGGACAGGACCTCTGTGACTTGTTTGATGACTAAGCAGAAAGGATATATAGATATATATATATATATATATATATATATATATATATATATATATATATATATATATATATATATATATATATATATATAATATATATATATATATATATATACCAGTATAAGCTAATAATATATACTGGTCTAATAAAATAATTAAACAGTTAATACTCTCACTCGTTGTGTTAGGATATGTTAGCTTGATAAACTGACTGTTCATTGTTGAGAATTGTGTTAACAAACAATATATCTAATTTTATCAAGACTGTAGCTTGCTTAGCAAAAGGAACTTGATTAAATTTGGGTTCAGTTTAACTACCGCTCAATGGATGAGTAATTGGGGTATAAATAAAGGAACTAAGCTGATAAAATGAAAGATGGGAAAACAACATTAGAGAGATAAACTCGAGAGATGTTTTCATGTTAACCCGAAAATTATTTGAGGAGCAGACGGACTGCGGGTCAGGCAATTGGTCCCCATGCTAATTAGCTTATTATAGGAATAAAAAGTCGTAATTTCAAATTGCGAGTATGTGCAGAGAGGCAGAATTTGGCTCTAAATATGTTCAAGCGTCGAATTCGGATGTTTGAGCTATTTTGAAACTGCAAAGAGGGTTTTGGCAAAATGCGATCCATCGCCGCTTTCAGTAATTGGCATATTTTCAGTATAAAATTCGTAATTTCTAACTGCGAATACGTTCTGAGAGCCAGAATTTGGCTCCAAAATATGGCTAAAGCGTCGAATTTGAGATGTTTCGGATATTTTGAAAACTGCAGCGAGGATTTGGGCAAAATGCGATCCATCGCTGCTTTCAGTAATTGGCATATTTTCGGTATAAAAAGTCGTAATTTCAAACTACGAAGACGTGCAGAGAGCCAGAATTTGGCTCCATAATATGTCTCAAGGGTCGAATTTGGGAAGTTTGTGATATAGTTAAAAACTGCAGAGGGGTTTGGGCAAAATGTGTTCCATCGTCGCCGCTTTCAGTAATTGGCATATTTTCGGTCTAAAATGCCGTAATTTCAAACTGCGAATACGAGCAGAGAGCCAGGTTTTGGCTCCAAAATATGACTCAAGCGTCGAATTCAGGATTTTTGGGATATTTTAAAAAATGCAGGGAGGGTTTGGGCAAAAAGTGATCCACCACCTCTCTCAGTAATTGGCATATTTTCGGTATAAAAAGTCGTAATTTCAAACTGCGAATAACAAGCAGAGAGCAAGAATTTGGCTCCAAAATATGGCGCAAGGGTCGAATTTGGGATGTTTGGGACATTTTGAAAAATCAGGGGGGGTTTGGGCAAAATGTGACCCATCGCCGCTCTCAGTAATTGGCATATTTTCGGGATAAAATATCGTAATTCATAATGCGAATACGTGCAGAGAGCCCAAATTTGGCTCCAAAATATTGTACAAGCGTCGATGATGGATGTTGGGATATTTTAAAAACTGCAGGGAGGGTTTGGGCAAAATGTGGCCCATCGCCGCACTCAGTAATTGGCGTATTTTCGGTATAAAAAGTCGTAATTTCAAACTGCGAATACGTGCAGAGAGCCAGGATTTGGGCTCAAAATATAACTCAAGCGTCGAATTCGGGATGTTTGGAATATTTTGAAAACTGCAGGGAGGGTTTGGGCAAAATGTTATCCATCGCCGCTTTCAGTATTTGGTATATTTTCAGTATAAAAATTTGTAATTTCAAACTGCGAATACGTGCAGAGAGCCAGAATTTGGCTCCAAAATATGGCTCAAGCGTCGAATTTGGGTTGTTTGGGATATTTTGAAAACTGCAAGGATGGTTTAAGCAAAATGTGATCAATCGCCTCTTTCAGTAATTGGCAAAATTTCTGTATAAAAAGTCGTAATTTCAAACTGCGAATTCGTGCAGAGAGCCAGAATTTGGTTCCAAAATATAGCTCAAGGGTCGAATTTGGGATGTTTGGGATATTTTAAAAACTGCAGGGGGGTTTGGCCAAAATGTGGCCCATCGCCGCACTCAGTAATTGGCGTATTTTCGGTATAAAAAGTAGTAATTTAAAACTGCGAATACGTGTTAAATGAAAGAATTAGGCTTCAAAATATAGCTCAAGCGTCGAATTTGGGATGTTTTGGATATTTTCAAAACTGCAGGGGGGAGGGGGTATGCGCAAAATTTGACCATTCGCGCAGTCAGTAATTGGCTTATTTTAGGAATAAAAAGTCGTAAATTCAAGCTGCGAATACTAGCAGAGAGCCAGGATTTGGTTCCAAAATATGGCTCAAGCGTCGAATTTGAGATGTTTCGGATATTTTGAAAACTGTAGGGAGGGTTTGGGCAAAATTTTATCTCTCGCCGCATTCAGTATTTGGCATATTTTCGGTATAAAAATTCGTAATTTCAAACTGCTAATACGTGCAGAGAGCGAGAATTTGGCTCCAAAATATGGCTCAAGCGTCGAATTAGGGATGTTTTGGATATTTTGAAAACTGCAGGGAGGGTTTACGCAAAATGTGATCAATCACCTCTTTCAGTAATTGGCATAATTAAGAAATAAAAAATCGTAATTTCAAACTGCGAACACGTGCAGTGAGACAGAGTTTGGCTCCACAATATAGCTCAAGGTCGAATTTGGGATGTTTGGGATATTTTGAAAACTGCAGGGGGGTTTGGGACAAAATGTGGCCCATCGCCACTCTCAGTAATTGCCGTATTTTCGGTATAAAAAGTCGTAATTTCAAACAGCGAATACATGCTAAGAGAAAGAATTTCGATCCAAAATATGGCCCAAGCGTCGAATTTGGGATGTTTGTGATATTTTGAAAACTGCAAGGGGGTTTGGGCAAAATGTGCCCCATCGCCGCAATCAGTATTTGGCATATTTTCGGTATAAAAATTCGTAATTTCAAACTGCGAATACGTGCAGAGAGCCAGAATTTGGCTCCAAAATATGGTTCAAGTTTCGAATTTTTGATGTTTGGGATATTTTAATAACTGCAGGGAGGGTTTGGGCAAAATGTGGTCCATCGCAGCTTTCAGTAATTTGCATATTTTCTGTATAAAAATTCGTAACTTCAGTCTGTGAAAACGTGCAGAGAGCCAGAATTTGGGTCCAAAATATGGCTCAGGGGTCGAATTTGAGATGCTTGGGATATTTTGAAAACTGCAGAGGGGTTTGGGAAAAATGTGACCCATCGCTGCTACCAGTATTTGGCATATATTCGGTATAAAAAATCGTAATTTCAAACTCCGAATTCGTGCAGCTAGTCAGAATTTTTCTCCAAAATATGCCTCAAGTTCGAATTTGGGATGTTGGGGATATTTTGAAAACTGCAGAGAGTGTTTTGGGAAAATGTGATCCATCGCCGTTCTCAGTAATTGGCGTATTTTCGGTATCAAAAGTTGTAATTTCAAACTGCTAATACGTGCTGAGAGAAAGAATTTGGCTCCCAAATTTCGCTCAAGGGTCGAATTTGGGATGCTTGGGATAATTTGAAAACTGCATGGGGCGATTGGGCAAAATATGATCATTCGCCTCTTTCAGTAATTGGCATAATTTCGGTATTAAAAGTCGTAACTTCAAACTGCGAATTCGTGCAGAGAGCCAGAATTTGGCTCCAAAATATGGTTCAAGTTTCGAATTTTGATGTTTGGGATATTTTAATAACTGCAGGGAGGGTTTGGGCAAAATGTGGTCCATCGCAGCTTTCAGTAATTTGCATATTTTCTGTATAAAAATTCGTAACTTCAGTCTGTGAAAACGTGCAGAGAGCCAGATTTGGGTCCAAAATATGGCTCAGGGGTCGAATTTGAGATGCTTGGGATATTTTGAAAACTGCAGAGGGGTTTGGGAAAAATGTGACCCATCGCTGCTACCAGTATTTGGCATATATTCGGTATAAAAAATCGTAATTTCAAACTCCGAATTCGTGCAGCTAGTCAGAATTTTTCTCCAAATATGCCTCAAGTTCGAATTTGGGATGTTGGGGATATTTTGAAAACTGCAGAGAGTGTTTTGGGAAAATGTGATCCATCGCCGTTCTCAGTAATTGGCGTATTTTCGGTATCAAAAGTTGTAATTTCAAACTGCTAATACGTGCTGAGAGAAAGAATTTGGCTCCCAAATTTCGCTCAAGGGTCGAATTTGGGATGCTTGGGATAATTTGAAAACTGCATGGGGCGATTGGGCAAAATGTGATCATTCGCCTCTTTCAGTAATTGGCATAATTTCGGTATTAAAAGTCGTAACTTCAAACTGCGAATTCGTGCAGAGAGCCAGAATTTGGTTCAAAATATAGCTCAATCGTCGAATTTGGGATGTTTGTGATATTTAAAAACTGCAGGGGGTTTGGCCAAAATGTGGCCCATCGCCGCACTCAGTAATTGGCGTATTTTCGGTATAAAAAGTAGTAATTTAAACTGCGAATACGTGTTAAATGAAAGAATTAGGCTTCAAAATATAGCTCAAGCGTCGAATTTGGGATGATTTGGATATTTTCAAAACTGCAGAGGGGAGGGGTTATGCGCAAAATTTGACCATTCGCGCAGTCAGTAATTGGCTTATTTTAGGAATAAAAAGTCGTAAATTCAAGCTGCGAATACTAGCAGAGAGCCAGGATTTGGTTCCAAAATATGGCTCAAGCGTCGAATTGAGATGTTTCGGATATTTTGAAAACTGTAGGGAGGGTTTGGGCAAAATTTTATCTCTCGCCGCATTCAGTATTTGGCATATTTTCGGTATAAAAATTCGTAATTTCAAACTGCTAATACGTGCAGAGAGCGAGAATTTGGCTCCAAAATATGGCTCAAGCGTCGAATTAGGGATGTTTTGGATATTTTGAAAACTGCAGGGAGGGTTTACGCAAAATGTGATCAATCACCTCTTTCAGTAATTGGCATAATTAAGAAATAAAAAGTCGTAATTTCAAACTGCGAACACGTGCAGTGAGACAGAGTTTGGCTCCACAATATAGCTCAAGGTCGAATTTGGGATGTTTGGGATATTTTGAAAACTGCAGAGGGGTTTGGGACAAATGTGGCCCATCGCCGCTCTCAGTAATTGCCGTATTTTCGGTATCAAAAGTTGTAATTTCAAACTGCGAATTCGTGCAGAGAGCCAGAATTTGGTTCCAAAATATAGCTCAAGGGTCGAATTGGGATGTTTAAGATATTTTAAAAACTGCAGGGGGTTTGGCCAAAATGTGGCCCATCGCCGCACTCAGTAATTGGCGTATTTTCGGTAAAAAGTAGTAATTTATACTTCGAATACGTGCTAAGAGAAGAACATGAAGCCAGAATTTGCCTCCAAAATATGGCTCAAGCGTCGAATTTCAGATGTTTGGGATATTTTAAAAACTGCAGGGGGGGGGGTTTGGGCAAAAATTGGATCCATCGCTGCTCCCAGTAATTTGCATATATTCGGTATAAAAATTCGTAATTTCAAATTTGCGAATACGTGCGGAGAGCGAGAATTTTTGCTCCAAAATATTGCTCAAGCGTCGAATTGGGGATGTTTTTGATATTTTGAAAACTGCGGGGAGGGTTTGGGCAAAATGTGACCCACCGCCGCATTCAGTAATTGGCATATTTTCGGTATAAAAAGTCGTAGCTTCAAACTGAGAATACGTGCAGAAAGACAGAATTTGGCTCCAAAATATGGTTCAAGTTTCGAATTTTTGATGTTTGGGATATTTTAATAACTGCAGGGAGGGTTTGGGCAAAATGTGGTCCATCGCAGCTTTCAGTAATTTGCATATTTTCTGTATAAAAATTCGTAACTTCAATCTGTGAAAACGTGCAGAGAGCCAGAATTTAGGTCCAAAATATGGCTCAGGGGTCGAATTTGAGATGTTTGGGATATTTTGAAAACTGCAGAGGGGTTTGGGAAAAATGTGACCCATCGCTGCTCCCAGTATTTGGCACATTTTCGGTATAAAAAGTCGTAATTTCAAACTGCGAATACGTGCAGAGAGCGAAAATTTTTGCTTTAAAATATTGCTCAAGATTCGAATTTGGGATGTTTTTCATATTTTAAAAACTGCAGGGAGGGTTTGGGCAATATGTGACCCATCGGCGCTTTCAGTAATTGGCATATTTTCGATATAAAAATTCGTAATTTCAAACTGTGAATACTTTGAGAAATCCAGAATTTGGCTCCAAAATATGGCCCAAGCGTCGAATTTGGGATGTTTGGGATTTTTTCAAAACTGCAGGGTGGGTTTGGCCAAAATGTGACCCATCGCCGCTCAATAATTGGCATATTTTCTGTATAAAACTTCGTAATTTCAAACTTCGAATACATGCGAGAGCCAGAATTTGGCTCCAAATATGGCTCAATCGTCGAATTTGGGATGTTTGGGATATTTTGAAAACTGCAAGGGGTTTCGGCGAAATGAGACCCATCGCCGGTCTCAGTAATTGGCATATTTTCGGTATAAAAAGTCGTAATTTCCAACTGCGAATACGTTCTGAGAGCCAGAATTTGGCTACAAAATATGTCTCTATCGTCGAATTTGGGATGTTTGGGATATTTGAAAACTGCAGGGAGGGTTTGGGCAAAAAGTGATCCACCACCTCTCTGAGTAATTGGCATATTTTCGGTATAAAAAGTCGTAATTTCAAACTGCGAATAACAAGCAGAGAGCAAGAATTTGGCTCCAAAATATGGCGCAAGGGTCGAATTTGGGATGTTTGGACATTTTGAAAACTTCAGGGGGGGGGGTTTGGGCAAAATGTGACCCATCGCCGCTCTCAGTAATTGGCATATTTTCGGATAATATGTCGTAATTTCATAATGCGAATACGTGCAGAGAGCCCAAATTTGGCTCCAAAATATTGTACAAGCGTCGAATGATGGATGTTTGGGATATTTTTAAAACTGCAGGGAGGGTTTGGGCAAAATGTGATCCATCGTCGCAGCTTTGAGTAATTGGCATATTTTCGGTATAAAAAGTCGTAATTTCATACTGCGATACGTGCAGAGTGCCCGAATTTGGCTCCAAA
>WNGS01048626.1:0-47670 GCA_020271785.1 Procambarus virginalis | reverse complement strand
AGAGGACAGGTTGGCATTTACTTCTTCTATGGTGACTTATATTCAATCTTCAGTTACTTCAGTTACAATCGAAGAGCCGGTCGGCTGAGCGGACAGCACGCTGGACTGTGATCCTGTGGTCCGGTTCGATCCCGGGCGCCGGCGAGAAGCAATGGCAGAGTTTCTTTCACCCTATGCCCCTGTTACCTAGCAGTAAAACAGGTACCTGGGTGTTAGTCAGTTGTCACGGGCTGCTTCCTGGGGGTGGAGGCCTGGTCGAAACCGGGCCGCGGGGACACTAAAAAGCCCCGAAATCATCTCAAGATAACCTCAAGATAACTTCAGACTGGCTCTTGTCACCTGTCCTTGTTGCCACCTTCCATTCCTTCCCAAGGAACGAGTCCCCAAACATAGTACACATTAAAACTTAAAAAAAAAAAAAAAAATGAGTTTCACGAAAGCAAGAACATAGTACTGTACTCTCAGGGAGCTATATGGTACTTACTGTTCCAGCAGTGTCGAGGATTTCCAGCATACACTGCTGCCCATCCACCTCGACTTGTTTCCGGTAGGAGTCTTCAATTGTTGGATCATATTTTTCGACAAAAATGCCTTGAACAAACTGGACTGTCAGAGCAGATTTGCCAACACCACCTGATCCCAACACCACTATCTTGTACTCACGCATCCTCGACACTAGGCAAGGAAGAAAATCATAGCATAAGAATTTTGTGGTAAATAGTAATGTGCTGCCTTAATGTTACTTATATTTATATACTATAAAAGACTTCACTAAATACTGTGCAGCAACATCACACATGGAAACCTCGTACTGCTTCCCATACACTAAAGTAATCGTCGAATAGCAATGCAGTATTTTTAAGTGGGTACCGTTTAGTTATCACAATGTACAATTGAACTCTTTATAAACAGAGAGAGATCCGATGTTAATGCTCACAAGTCTTATATATATACCTATAGTACATAATCTAGTAGCACAAGTCCCAAAAATCATATATTATTCCTTCACTGGTCACACACTCTTATTGAAACTTTCTACCAACCTAAATATTCAAAATGGTTGTGATCTGAACTCCAGTATTAATGCTACTTACTTTCAAGAGAATTGGAATCAAGAAATCTAATTGCAAAAATAGAAACTAAATATTCAAGAGACAAAAGTGATGAAATATGAACCCAAAGATTATTGTAGTGTGCTCAGTTAATAGCCCGCAGGCTGCTCCAAGCAACAGCCTGTTGGACCATGTTATCACAAGTGGGGCCTGGTGTCAGGCCAAGCTCAGAAGAACAACTCCGGAAACCCCCCCTTGAGGTATGCTCCAGGTAATAGTGCTAAAACTATTATCTTAATGTAGCCTTTTTTTTATTTACCTTTACCTAGTAACAACAAATCCCTCATCTATCAAGGATTGCACAATAGTGCTGCTCTAATACTTTCAACACAATAGTTACTCTAAAGATTTTACAAGTGACAAGTTTATTCACTAAACTGAGTACTGTCCAATGTGTGGTTTAGAGTCATGCCGGCTTTATCACTCCACTTGTGGGAAGCTCAGCTTCTCTATTGTGGACCAGTCTCTCAAGGCTCTATTGTGGACCAGTCTCTCAAGAAAGTATTAGAAATGTACAGCTGTTTCCAACCACTGGCAGGGAACAATGATGCCAGCCCATTGCCACTTGATTGTCACTTGATACACTATTTTAAATTGCCAAAAATGAGACTTTGATACAGTACTGTAGTATACTTTATCAAACATTCCTGTTTAATGGCAATGAGGTCTAGCACTAAGAACGTATTCAATCTTGACTACATCACACAAACAGTTGTATGACAATAGTCATTAATATACATACTACAGTAACTAGTACAAAACAAGCAAAATGGCAAGGAGGGGGAACCATAAGCAAATATCATGGGATGCAAACTGGCAAAAATAGGACAAGTGTTAAAACAAAACAAAGAATAACACAAGCCAAAACAATCTTCTTCAAATTCTCACAAATATCAAAAGTCTCGGTCAGGAAATAAGCGAGGATTTTTTTTATTATTCCATCAATTATTCTGTTATTTTTTATTATTCCGTCACGAGAAGCCGGTCTGCCAAGCGGACAGCATGCTGGACTTGTGATCCTGTGGTCCTGGGTTTGATCCCAGGCGCCGGCAAGAAACAATGGGCAGAGTTTCTTTCACCCTATGCCCCTGTTAACTAGCAGTAAAATAGGTACCTGGGTGTTAGTCAGCTGTCACGGGCTGCTGACTAACAAGCTGCTGTACCCGAGCCCGGGACCACAGGATCACATGTCCAGTGTTTCGTCCGCTCAGCCGCTGGCTCGGTTACAATTATGAAGGAAATATTTGGCAAACTGGGAACAATTACCAAATATCCCATCATCACATACAGTATATAAGTTACTCAAATATAGAAACCACAGAAAGGAACACAGACAAAAGACAGACATACTTGTGCGTAGCCACCACCAGCACCTGACTCACTACCACACAAGACTTAACACTGAAGCACATCTCCACCATAAAAGTTGCCGTCTCACCTACGTCCCCGGCCTCGCCTCCATCACGGCCACTCTCGTCATTAATCCCTGTACCCGGCTTCTCTCACAAACGAGTGACACTGCTCCTCCCAAACCCAGACATTACCCCTTAATTAAAGTCCTGTGTTAAACTAGATTTTTGTACTTGGAAACGGGGAAGCAACAGTTCAGTTCCTGGTAGTTGGGGGCCTGGTACCTGGTGGATAGCGCGCAGGACTCTTAATTCTGTGGCGTGGGTTCGATTCCCGGCCAGAAACAATGGGCAAAGTTTCTTTCCCCTTAAGAATGTCCCTGTTACCATATAGCAGAGTAATATAGGTACTGGAGTTCTGTTACAGGCTGCTTCCTGGGGTGTGTGGTGTGGTGGAGGATGGTGTAGAGGAAATAAAAAGGAGTTAGTAAACAGTTGATTGACAGTTGAGAGGCGGGCCAAAAGAGCAAAGTTCAACCCCCGCAAACACAACTAGGTGAATACAGTACGACCGCCATTCAACGAACCACAGTACATGAGACCGACCCCAATTAACACAACCCATCATGCCTCCGGGATGCAGTTCCCATGCCCTATGGGCTAATTTCACTTTTCATTTCAACCTATAACATACAACTACCAAGAAATGGTTATGCAAAGTGTATTCATCTGAACCTACACAAAAAAAAGGCATTTACAAATGTTCTACACGAGGCTTTTCTCCAAGTTTTAGTGTGAAACACACAGGTGGCGTGACTGGTTGACTACTAGGATGGAGAAAACAATAACAAAGAACAACGATAAGACAAGATAAACTTACTAACAAGTATCTAGAATGGTTACACAAGGCTCAGTACTATACTAGCGCTAATAATAGTACTGCATAAAAAATTTAACATAAGTAATCTTGTGTAAAAAGGTAGAAAGGCTTATTGGGTCATGCAAGGCAGCATCTATTTACACTAACTCGCTCATACATATCTAAACTACATTTAAAACACTCCATCAATCTCTTTGCCATTATATTACCTGGTAATTTGCTCAAACCCGTATTCACCCTAGCCTTTACTGAATCTTAATTTATCCAATTTATATCCATTGTTTCACAAGAGTTCAAATTTCAGTGCAATCCATTTGAGCAGCTCTCTCGGTTCCATCAATTGTATCCGTGTTGCTCCTGTTATTTCCAAGCGCAGCCTCTGCATCTGTACATACTGCCCCATATGCAGTTCTTTCTAGGTATCATAATGTCATAACAGCAGCAGCAAGCTTTGCTTGTAATAAGGGTACACATCTAATTTGTTTCCATTTTCATTTTGAAAGGCATTACAGCATTCCTGATTACAATGTACACTGAACCAGTCCTGCTGTTGGTAGAATTAGCAGAGGTATCAGTGCAGACTTGATTTGTTTCCCCTGCTGATTGATTGAAGAAGATTAAGCCACCCAAAAGGTGGCATTGGCATGAATAGCCCGTAAGTGGTGGCCCTTTTGAACCATTACCTGTATCATTAGCTGATATTGGAGGTCTGTGGAGGTGCAACTGCATCCTGTGTGACAGGAGATGTTTCCCGTGTTCCCCTGCTTCTTTCAATTTTGAAATACTCTACTCCAATTACACACAGAAATCACAATAGTGATTTGTGTATGTAATTACACAAATTAATGAAATGATTTGTTCATTAAATTTATGAACACATCCACAAGGGTTAATATAAAAGCATTGTTCAGAATGAGTAACAGTAGAACACGGAAACATAAATGGAGAGTGGAAATACAGACGAGTCACACAGATGTCAGAAGAAACTTCCATGATGAGGGTTCGAACCTACGATCTACTTTTCTACAGTTCGATCCTCTTCCAGCCCAAGTGGTTGGGGTGGACGGCAGAGCGACGGTCTCGCTTCATGCAGGTCGGCGTTCAATCCCCGACCGTCCAAGTGGTGGGGCACCATTTCTTTCCCCCGTCCCATCCCAAATCCTTATCCTGACCCCTTCCAAGTGCTATATAGTCATAATGGCTTGGCACTTTCTCCCGATAGATCCCTTCCCTTCCCTCTCGGCCGTAGGTTCGAACCCTTGAGGTTATCTCGAGGACCCTCATCACAGTCCTTGTGGATTTCTTCAACTGTACTTTAATTTCTTGCAGTAACCTGGTCACTTTGATCTCTTATTTGTATATACACATGCTTCATCCTCCTGTTTAGATAGTACTCTTTGTAACTTATGTGCACCATTATACATAGACTTACTGGACAGTTAGATAGAATTTGGTACTGTTCCCTTGCGAATAGTCCGCAAAATAACGCTAAAAACAAACTTAATCATTCCTAGGCCTAGTATAGCACATGTGTGTGTACTATAATGGGCCTCAGAGAGTGTATTAGGTCCAGGAAGGATGGGGTTAGATTTTCTTTGCAACATTAGTGCAAAAACTTTTCCGGCTTGTCCAAATTCAATACACGCAGTACCAATTTCTACTTTTCTAATTGCCTTTTACATCAATGTGTGTGACGACGGTCCTCGTCATTACTACAAGTATTACCTTAACAGGAGAATGGGCTGCCAAGTTAGGCAAGATTCCTACAGGCATTACCTCACATACTGGTTCAAGCAGGTGGAGTTCTTCTAGTTAAAACACCGATTTGTCTTTCCACATATAGTACAGTACTATACAAATTTCTTTCTATAGTTAGGACAGAACAGATTTTTCCAGCAACATATTTTAGTGAATGTGTCTGGGAATCTTAATTGCAAGCTTAGAATTCAGCTCCTTGACCAGTTTTAACACTGAAGAGAAGCTCTTACCATAGATAAAATATTTTGGCAGTACAGTATTTGGTACTCCCGAACCGATTGCCATGGCTTCGATTTGTATGCTTTTGAGCCATTTCACATGACCTAGGAAGTACTGTATGTGCAAAAAGACTGATGAGGCATAGACCACAACAGTACATACTCTGTACACCATCTCAAGCATGGAAATGGAAGCACCATGATTATTCCAAGTGAATGGCTCTCAGGGCCCTGAAAAGCTCTTTATTAGAATCTGTAATAATGTCAAGGTACCTGTAGGTCCGCTCCTTACAGTTTCACTATTCATTTGACGCATCACGCTATTGTGACTTGTGTGTGAAATGAAATAAGGGCGAAGAGGTAGAAGCTTATTGACAGAGCCCGGGTGCATGGGGGGAATTGTGTAAAACCCTGGTTTGTCTCTCGGAGAGACTGCAGGATCCGTGTGAGGTCAGGTTATCTTCTTGAGGTTATCTTGAGATGATTTCGGGGCTTTTTTTTAGTGTCCTCCACCCCCAGGAAGCAGCCCGTGACATACCTGGTTGATACCTGGTTGATGGGTTCTGGGAGTTCTTCTACTCCCCAAGCCCGGCCCGAGGCCAGGCTCGACTTGTGAGAGTTTGATCCACCAGGCTGTTGCTTGGAGCGGCCCGCAGAGCCACATACCCACCACAGCCCGGCTGATCCGGGACTTCTCTTAGGAAACAGTCCAGTTTTCCTTGAAGATGTCCACGGTTGTTCCGGCAATATTTCTTATAGTCGCTGGGAGGACGTTGAACAACCGCGGACCTCTGATGTTTATACAGTGTTCTCTGATTGTGCCTATGGCACCTCTGCTCTTCACTTTCAATCTTGCATTTTCTTCCCGCCATCCATGTATTTAAAAGCAATTCTGAAGTTAGAAAGCGTGGCATAGGCTCTTTGCACAATATTCTTTATGTGGTCCTCAGGTGATAGTTTTCTATCTAGAACCACCCCTAGATCTCTTTCTGACAGCTGACTAACACCCAGGTACCTATTTTACTGCTAGGTAACAGGGGGCACAGGGTGAAAGAAACTCTGCCATTGTTTCTCTCCGGCGCCTGGGATCGAACCCGGAACCACAGGATCACAAGTCCAGCGTGCTGTCCGCTCGGCCGACCGGCTCCCTCAGTTGAACTCCCGGTTGCAATTCTTTTACCATGTTGTAGCACAGTCGATCAAGGCGCGTCTGGGATCCTCTCAGTCGTAGGTTCGAACCCTCATCACGGCCCTTGTGTTCACCATTAATTTGCAGTCTGTTGTATCTAGTGATTAGAATATTCTCTCCTCATATTGTGGAGTGTGAGACAGTTCAATACATTTTCTTCCAAGGAGATGAATGATTTGCTTTATCGTTCTAAAGTTGATTGCTCCTATCAGATCATCATATTCATACCCTAATTGTAGATTGTGTTTGTTTAAATTCGTGACATGCAATTTTCTAATACAAAGAGGCTAGGTGGAGTACAGGTGTATTTTGAACGTGTCCATAGCAAAAGATCCAACCAGTAGTTATGTTCAGTTCTCACTCGTTCGTATAATGCAACCTTAACGACCATGGTTACAGGTTGAAAGGCATGTCACTTAGATATTTTTAATGCTGTGTGATCTCTCTGCACATAATATACCAATGATTGTTTCTTGTGTTATAGAACAACATACTGTGCCGGCACATTATTGCGAGTGAAAAACTAAGACACCGAACCCACACATTAGCATGTCGAGCTCACGATAAAGTTGAATATTCTGACAATCACTATGATGCAGCAGGCTTTATGAAACCATTTCCAGGGCTGCAGAGAAAAAAGAATATGAAAACTAATAAAAATTAAAGACTGGGCTATGTAGATACTGCGACTACTAGTATCAATACTATATCAGTAGTATTAAATGCAAAATAAAATTTTTCCTCTGAAAAATACATTTGTTGTACATTACTCTAATTTTGCACTGAGGATATATAAAATTACAATTATAATGCAAGAAAACTATTTATGGCATCTACATTTGAACTATTTAATATTAAACTATACAATTACTGTATATGTACATAGAATATATACATCAATTTGCAACAGCCAGCCTTAGGCCACACGTCAACATTTACACATTAGCAGCCAAAAATGAATATTTATACACATTCATCAATAAGACGGCAATAAGTTTTACCACTAAAAAAAAAAAATGAGTTCTCTCAACAACAATCATGCAGAGGACGGCACCATGTGACTCTCTTGTATGTCAGAAATTGTATACACAATTAATATACTAGATATAAAAATAGTAATTACAGATTTTTACAGTAGCCAATATTTAGGTCATTAATTCATTTCTTCCCCAATTCTATGACCATTTATCAACAGCAATAAAGATTCTATATATACTAATCAAACTGATGCAATCTTAATTCAGGCAGTGAATTCAGGTGGATACATGTAATGCTGACCAACCACACACTAGAAGGTGAAGGGACGACGACGTTTCGGTCCGTCCTGGATCAATCTCAAGTCACTTCAACTTCAGAATGGTCCAGGACGGACCGAAACGTCGTCGTCCCTTTACCTTCTAGTGTGTGGTCTGGTCAACATACTTTATCCACGTTATCGTGACTCATCGCCTGCATACATGTAGTTATCTAAGTAGTTACAGTACAAGAGCTACAATCGTGGTGTCCTGTCTTTTCAGTACAGTACTCTGTCATAACACTTTGAGATTACTGACGGTAATTAGGTTAATTGTTCTGTGCAAGTTTTTTATGTTGTATCTGAAATGGAACCCGAGTGATATACATTAGGAATAACACTAACACCTCTCCACCTTCCGTCACTATGTGATGGAGTGCGAAAAGATACGTGAATTTAGAGACGATTCTATAACCAATGTTCCAGCGATGTGTAAATATTTCATTCAAAATGATCTGCTACCAGAATTTTGGCCAAATATCCCCAGTTTGCTAACTGTAGGTAGTAACTAAGTGATTGTAACCTATCCACCGCTGCCCGCTGGATGGGGGGGGGGGGGGCGGTGTGCAGGACAAACATATCAATTGTGACACTAGCTCTCCACATATGTCAGTTGCTTAATTTAGAAACTGTACTTGTGGTCGATCTCGAACCCATTGTTGATGTTTGATTTATACTGAATTTTGTAACTAGCTCATCAAGATTGTAACTTGCTTAGCTAAATGATTGTGGGGTTCAGTCCCTGAGCCCATTGTGTGCCTCTGTAACCCTTTCCACTACCGCCCACAGGATGGGTATGGGGTGCATAATAAATGAACTAAACTAAAAAAAAAAAAAAACTACCCCCTCCCCTCCCTGCCTCACCATCTTCCGTACACCAACAAAGAGTTCTCAAATGAAGGTAAGATAAACATACAGTGGCGCCTCGATTAACCAGTTTAATCTATTCCGGCACCGAGCTCGTCGTGTGGAAAACTCGTCTTGTGCAGCAACAACAACAAAACTGTCGTCGGAGGCGTCCGAGAACCAGCGGCAACGCTCGCCAGTCGAGAGACATTTTCTGCGAGTGGCTCGCTCGTTACTCGAATGCTCGTAACTGGAGCCGCTCGTCACCCAAGGTTCCACTGTACTGTATTGTAGCTAGGAAAAAAAAGTTGTATTGGTATAAAATGTATTTTTTAAGTTAATAATTTGGGGTGTGGAACGGTTTAATTCAATTTACATTATTTCTTATGGGGAAAATTCGTTTTGCCTTACGACCCGTCTCTGGGAACGGATTAAATTCGTAAGTCGAGGCCACACTGTTCACGCACCATATTCTTGAATTATACCATTTGTATTGTTAGGTTAGGCTGGAGTGCTATGTCAAAGTAGGTGATTAGCTTTGTAATAATAAAACAAAAACCTATTGCACAAGTATATTGCATACTGCATACCTTCTATGTATAGATTTGTTACTCTGTATTAATGAGTAATGCATACTATTTAACACGAGTAACATGTTAAAATTAATACGCCGTTACCTTGAGGTGCTTCCGGGGCTTAGCGTCCCCGCGGCCCGGTCCTCGACCAGGCCTCCACCCCCAGGAAGCAGCCTGTGACAGCTGACTAACACCCAGGTACCTATTTACTGCTAGGTAACAGGGGCATAGGGTGAAAGAAACTCTGCCCATTGTTTCTCGCCGGCGCCTGGGATCGAACCCAGGACCACAGGATCACAAGTCCAGCGTGCTGTCCGCTCAGCCAACCGGCTCCCTGCTAAGAGCAGTCCACTCATAATAATAATAATTATTAGCAAGAAGTACACAATAACTTACATAAGACTACATATTTTTATATTCTTGAAAAGCCACTAACACACACAGCGTCTCGGCCAGCTCCTTAATCTTGTCATGGAAAGATCCCCATAAACGTGTGGTCCAAGTTTCCTTACACCTCATGCTTCTCTTTACCTGCAGGTAAATAGCTGCCCCTGTGTTATATTGTAGGCTGTAACCCACCGGGGGGGGGGGGAGGCACAAGTGGCCCATAAGCCTAAGGGGGTGAGAGAGAGGGGGGGAGGGGAGGGGGGTCAATAAACAGGTTTATTATCGCCCAAAATGTCAAAATACGAAGCTTATGGTCACACTGTTCACAGCTTTACGAGTGGTCATGACCTCAATATACCTTCAGGCCCAGTATGGGCCCCCCTGGCCCAGGGGCGCCGCTCCCCTGGGGCCAGGGACCCCCTATAGCCCCCCTCCCCCCTCACACACACACGAGGGGAGAACTCACACAGGTGAGAACCCTCCCCCCCAGGCACCCACAAACACCCCAACCTCCCCCAAAACAAACCACAAACCACAACAAACCACACACCACAACAAATCGCCAACACCCGTCCACCAGGACCCTCAAATCCCGCCAAATCCCAGCCACAACAGCCCCCTCGACCGCCCTCTCACCTTTGTCTGCCGTACTAGGGGCGAACTAGAGCCACCAACACGCTAATAGGCCTGGCGCCAGGTCGTAATCACGAATTATTTACAATTTGGGTGAGGGGCGATGGCTTCTCCCAGGGCGCTTCCGGGCCAGTATGGAGGACTGAGCCGATGGTTTCTTTCTTTCCCGGCGCGCACGCCCACGCGCCGCCCGCGCCCTCGCCCTTTTGGCCCTTATACACGCCTATATCCTCACCTATCGCCTTTATATGCTCACTTTTATTGCTCCGGGCACGCGCTGTGCGCCGCAATGGTCGCTTTTCATGGGTGACCTTGAGTAAGGGTGAGTGAGATGGGTGAGTCAGATGGCCGCTGGTAACTATGCTTATTACTCATATCCTCCTCCTCCGCGGCCTCATGCGCTACTCATATGGCGCGATTTGTGGGTATTGTCGGGGTTGGGCTGGCATGCATGCGTGTGAGAGTGAGTGAGTGAGTGAGTGGTGAGTGAGTGAGTGAGTGAGTGAGTGAGTGAGTGAGTGAGTGAGTGAGTGAGGTAACCTCTGGTAACCTCATACTTGCCATTATCACCCTCCATTGCCTGTATACTCACATATATATCACACTTTAAAGCCAAATCACTGTATTACATATATATTATAACGACCCAATCATTTGCAACATTGTAATATATAAATAACAATCTAAATACTCATATATCAACGAGAGCTTATATATAATACTTAATATATATTCACATATATAATATATATATATATATATATATATATNATACGAGAACAAAAGCACATAAGGCGAGTATCGAATTGTTGCAAAAAAACTGGTTTGTCTCAGACTGCAGAACCTGTGGTAGGTCAAGTTGATTTCCCGGTTGCAATTCTTATATCCATGTCGTAGCTCAGTCGATTAGGGCGCGTCTGGGATCTCTCGGACATAGGTTCGAACCCTTGTCACGGCCCTTGTGGGTTTATTCAAAGGTACCAGATCCGCAAAGGATTCTATCGAGGGACAAATGACTGCAAGGAATTGGGGAAGCAAGCAACCAGTCCTCAGACCAAGTTCATTCCACCCAGCAGTCGACCCCACAGACGCATTTATCAATGTTAATATGCCGTTCAGTCAAAACAGGAATTTTCTCAAGTATAATTAATATTATATATTATCATATTGTGTATATTTAGGCATTAGTTAGGTTAGGAGATTAGGTTCTGTTGGCGATTATTTGTATTTGTAGTACGCGGGTGAAGCATTTACAGCGTTGTGGTTCAAAAAGTCGTCAGTGAAGCACTTGTTCCGTTAGTGTTCGGACGTCATCAGTTGCGGGTCGTGTGTAAAGATTTTCATTCATAAACGGGTTTGGCGGGTGCATGGAATCACTTTTGGCCTTTGTGTATGAAGACGGGCTGGAAACCCTAATTCAGCTTCAGACGAAGCCTCAGGAACCCTAGAGGATTCAGTTGAATCCCAGGTAGCCATTCTTGACCATGTTGTGTAAGCCGTTTGCTTGAGAGTACTCATAGCATAAGTTCAAATCCTCCTCATAGCTACTACCCGTTTTCTCACTGATATATTACATTAATGTGATTACACACAGAGATCACACTAACATGATGCATCAAAAGAACAAAGGAGTTGTGTAAAACCCTGGTTTGTGCCTCAGAGAAGCTACAGGATCCAGTAAGTTCAGTAGACCTTCGGTTTCAACTCTCTTTAACCCTGTCGTAGCTCAGTCGATTAAGGCAGTGCCTGGGATGCTCCTGGACGCAGGTTCGAATCCTCGTCACGGCCCTTGTGGATTTGTTCATTTTACATTATGTGATTTCTCTGCGCATGGCTTGAAAGGAGCAATATACAGCACAGCTACAATGATGTTAAAGCGTGTACACCGATGGTGTTGCAGACAGGAAATGTTCAACAAATCAGATTTGTGTCTACAGTGCTACTGAATATCTAGCACTTGACTAAGGCTTTTGCGTCACTTAACTAACCAACAAACAATAGCAGGAAGATGACGAGTCACAATAACGTGGCTGAAAAATGTTGACCAGACCACACACTAGAAGGTGAAGGGACGACGATGTTTCGGTCCGTCCTGGACCATTATCAAGTCTTCTCCTCACCTCTCTCTTGCCTTTGTTTCCTTCCTCTCTTCACAATGGACTTTATTGTGTCCAAGTAGTCCATTGTGTTGTAGTCCGGGACGAACCGAAGCATTGTCGTCTCTTCACTTTCTAGTGTGCTTTGGTCAACAATAGCAGGAAGAATACTATAGAGCAATTCTCAACTTTTTTTTTTTTTTTTTGCTTGGGGTAAACCTTTAACTACTTATTTTGTAAAATCTTGGGGGAACCCCTACCTTGCTGACCCATTAGGTTCAATGAGTAAAGTACAAATCAGAAATGGTAAACATTATGATAATTAATAATTAACAACACATACTTTGATTAAATTATTACACATGCCTGCTTAAATAACTATCACACAAATATCTGACCTGCTTGATGGGGTTCTGGGAGTTGTTCTACTCCCC
The DNA here is from genome assembly GCA_020271785.1 of Procambarus virginalis. Taxonomy (NCBI): domain Eukaryota; kingdom Metazoa; phylum Arthropoda; class Malacostraca; order Decapoda; family Cambaridae; genus Procambarus; species Procambarus virginalis. Next base: position 34,899 of record WNGS01048626.1, on the reverse strand, counting down.
AAGCCTGGCCTGGGGCCAGGCTCGACTTGTGAGAGCTTGGTCCACCCGGCCCTCCAAGCCTGTTGCTTGGAGCGGCCCGCAGGCCCACATATACCTGCTTGACGGGGTTCTGGGAGTTCTTCTACTCCCCAAGCCTGGCTCGTTGAGAGAATGTTGAACAACCGAGCAAAACTTTCAAAATGCTTCTTGTTTTATTAACAGGTCACGTCAGAACCTTAATCATAATTTTTGCTCCTCACTTACAAAAAAAGAAACCATTTTCCCCAAGCTTTTGCAACTTGTCACAGAACCCTGGCTGCGAATCAATGCTACAGAGCACTACTGTATTAATCTGGTTCCACAAAACAATAAATATAACATTTATAAACTTATTACACAACAGTTAAGTTGCAGTCAATCCCACAACTCGTGACAATGGGTTACATTATATTGCTTAAGAAAGGTGAGGATTAAAAGTCTCAGGAACAATGTACACGATATATATTTCACTTTATCAGGTTGAAAACAATAGTAAAGCTTTATCCAGTATTATATAGCCGCTAATATTCTGATGGATTACTAGCCAATTTAATATTAAAATGACCCTAGAGTTAACCAAGTAACAATGCATACAGGCTATCACATTTAAAACAAATCCTTACATACTTCAATCTAAAATCTCTGGGGCTAGTTTTTAGTCTATATCCTTACATGGTAAAGAGTGGCATTAAAGTCAGTAGGCAACAGTAATGTGTAAGGTACTTTATAATCATCGGCAAACTGCAATATTATGAAGCGTTCCATTGCAACATTCACCATTTAGAGAGGAGCAGTTTGTTGTGGAGACGGGTGGTGGTGGAAGTGGTCAGAAGGAAGGCTCCTAAAGAGTCATGGTGTATACTGAATACCATTCACAGTGGAGCTTCTGCTGTCCTTAATTTGCTAAGACATCCTTGGCTTTACTTGTGGAGGGGTTATGTAATGTTAGCTTTATATCAACTGTCTCTAGCATTACATAATATATACACAACAAGGTATGTACACATTTTGCCCCCTTCTGCTAGGCAAAAGTTAGCCTTATCCCAGGGAGCCGGTCGGCCGAGCGGACAGCACGCTGGATGCGTGATCCTGTGGTTCCGGGTTCAATCCCGGGTGCCGGCGAGAAACAATGGGCAGTTTCTTTCACCCTATGCCCCTGTTACCTAGCAGTAAAATAGGTACCTGGGTGTTAGTCAGCTGTTATGGGCTGCTTCCTGGGGATGGAGGCCTGATCGAGGACCGGGCCGCCGGACAATAAAGCCCCGAAATCATCTCAAGATAACCTCTCAAGATAGATGGATCCCCCGCTTTTTATAAAGCAATTAGTTGACAGCAGAGCAGAAATCAAGTTGACAATTAGTACACAACACCACATCAAACTTCAGGCATTACCAGGATGCAACATTGAAAGATGTACACAAGACGGGGAAAACAATTTCCAACAAATTCCTCAAACTCTTCAAGTCATACTTTAGAATTGACAGAAAGTGGCAAATCTCGGCCATTAACACTTCGTAACAGCTGGTTGTGGCACTGCAGCAAGTACTGGTTAAGTGCACGGCCTCGGGATTTGTGACACTCCCAGCATCAAGACCAACTAGCGGGATGTTTGTTGTTGTTAAAGATTCGCTACCTGGAACAAAGCTCCAAGTAGCACGGGCTATGGTGAGCCCATTTTTCTCTACTAGCGGAACTTACGTTCTCAACCCTTTGAAACGCTTCCTTCTGCTACCCGAACACATGCCTCTTGGCTCCCACAATGAGCAACTTGTGCGCAGTAACCTTACACGGGTAACAAACTACAAGCTACTGAAAGGTACAAAATATTTCTTATGAGCTCAAATTAACTGATCAATGATTCATCAAGTTTTGAAGCCCAGTAAAAACTTTAAAGTATGCCCTTTAATGCATATCTTACAAATGTTATGAAATGGTACAATGAGGATGGATAGCGGAATTTGTCTCTCTTAAAATAAAAAATAAACGACTTGAATGTTAGTAATAGCTATATTCCATAATTTTGTGCTAGAAAAAATAGACTAGTTTAACTTTGGAAAATTCATGGATATTCAGTATTTTCTGAATCACGAGAGACTAAGAAGTAACAAAATATGGCCAACATGAGTTATGCCGACATCACATTCTTGCAGATCCAATATTTTATAAACAACGTGTTGTACTTGTAGCCACATTCAGCAAACGTGTCTGAATAATATGACAAGTGCTCTAAAGTAACAAGCAACTTACCGCGAGCACATTTCCAACACTTAACACTTTACGGGAAATTCCTTTTCAAGAGCAAGTCTATACAAACTTCTATCATTGTGTGCAAAACAATGAGTTCATGTGTGGCACCAGCCTTTTTCCCACCCATCAATTCAAAATTTCTATTGACAAGATATGCATGTTTCCTCCAGAAGTCCCTTAGTCTGTCAGCCAAACAAAAACACAACAGCATTCTCTACACAACTAAGAAATTATGCTTTCGTCACTTACAGCCATCGACTCTCTTATGGCATTTCCCTCGCTGATGGCAATAAGTACACCTAAAAGTCCCTAGGAATGATTAATTGCTGCATGCCTTGACAATAGAACAAAACCAAATTTACACCTGAGAGGATGAAGGCGTAACATCCAAACATTCTTTATCTAGTCTTAATATCAAAGAACATTCAACCTTATAAGAGGCAACATGGCTTACGACTCCCAGGCCTCTTGCCCTGATTTTTTTCTGGGGACTTTCGGTTGATCTGCCGAACAAGATCGTAGAAGATCTCGTTAACGTTGATCTTAGCCTTGGCCGAAGACTCTAGGAAAGCGCAGGAGAAAGATTTTGCCAAGTTCAGGCCCTGATCTTTGCCCACTACACGTTCATCTTCCAAGTCACACTTGTTGCCAACCAGAATCATTGGAACATCGTCGGTATCCTGAAAGAGAGAGAGCAGCGATGAAGACAATTGTGTTAAACGTGAAAGATACAGCGAATTGTCATGTGCCATACTGAATACTTGTAGCCTGCCTTTTTTATACTGCTTCCCTATTATTGTCAGGTTCATGAATCCCTAACCCTGTCTCTGCTTGATGGGGTTCTGGGTGTTCTACTACTCCCCAAGCCCGGCCCGAGGCCAGGCTTGACTTGTGAGAGTTTGGTCCACCAGGCTGTTGCTTGGAGTGGCCTGCAGGCCTACATATACCTGCTTGATGGGGTTCTGGGAGTTCTACTCCCCAAGGCCGGCCTGACTTGTGAGAGTTTGGTCCACCAGGCTGTTAACCAAACTCTCACAAGCCTGGACTCGGGCCGGGCTTGGGAAGTAGCCCGGCCTGGGAGTGAGACCCTAGGCAATCAAAGAAAGTGGGTCTCAATCTAGTTACTCTCATCGACTGAAAATGGATAAAACTCTTAGCAAGCCAACCTCTTGAATCCTTGAGCACCAAGTGTCCTAATGTAAACACGTGATCCACATAATCCACCTTGCTCTCCATTGACCAAATTTTGTCATTTCCAATACTCCTTGCAATTACCTTGAATTTGCTGAATATACCTTGATGACTCCGATTGCCTGCATTCCAGTTTCTGCTTGGTCTCGCTCTTCCATAGACATTTTCTGCAACTTTACCCTACACTCGTATCAACCAAATTAGTCATGTATACAACTGCAGTTTTTTGTCACTTTCACCTGTCAGCCTTTCAATGTATCGCCCGCCTACTACTAATTTGGTCTTCCAGGGTAAACAATGTTAGTTATCTTTACATTCGCAATTCAATAGTTTCCCTACTTATCCTTCCTACACTTCCTAGCTTTACACACACAAAACACTTATATTTTTTAGATTTTTGTATTGAACTTTTCACTGTTCTGCTAAACTAAACTTTTTACATTCTTATATATATATATATATATATATATATATATATATATATATATATATATATATATATATATATATATATATATATATATAATCTTTAGACAACACCCACCAGTGGACTCGAACCCAGAAAGCACAACTATCTTCCAATAGCTGCCATAACTAGTATGCCTTAACCCACTACACCAAGTCAGACCCTTAAAAGAGATAGAGACTTCGAAGCATTTACCTCAAATATCTCCACCTCCCAAGGGCGCCAGATTAGTGAGGGGTCACTCAAGCATTTTTCATCAAGCCACTGTCAATGTGGGAGAACTCGTGTCTATGCTATAAGCACATACTTGCATGAACCACAAGAGAAGATTAATCTTCTCTTGTGGTTCATGATGGCACATGTTATGGCAGCATGGTTCATGATGGTTCATAGTTATGGCAGCTATTGGAAGATAGTTGTGCTTTCTGGGTTCGAGTCCCACTGGTGGGTGTTGTCTAAAGATTGTTAATCTTCTCTTGTGGTTCATGCAAGTATGTGCTTATATATATATATATATGTACACATATAAAAAGAAAACATATACTGTTATCACTGTGATGGTAACATGCTGTAGAAGTTAAGACGCTCGCCTGGCATTTTGCGAGCACTTTGTCCTGGGTTTGTATCCTGGGCCGGGGAGGATTTACTGGGTGCAAATCCTTAACTGTAGCCGCTAACTCAACAGTAAATTGGGTACTTGGCTGTTAAACGATTTTTTGCTGGGTCGTATTCCAGGGAATATAGGATTAAGGACTTGCCCGAAACGCTACGCATACTAGTGATTATACAAGAATGTAAGAACTCTTGAATATATAAATAACAAAATAAGTCACCCTATTTGGACAAAATTTAACAATCATAAAAATATTATAAAATTAGCAACAATACTGTCACATGTGTGTACCTTCACTCTAAGAATCTGTTCTCGAAGGTCTTGTAGATCATTGAAGGTGCTCTGTGCAGTGATGCTATACACCAAAACAAAGCCCTGGCCGTTCTTCATGTAAAGATCACGCATTGCAGTAAATTGTTCCTACAAGAAACAAAGACAAAAATATTAAACACAACAGATGTTAACACTTAGCAAGTTGCATACAAATACACCACAAGTCTAACGACCACACCACACACTAGGAGGTGAAGGGACGACCACGTTTCGCTTCGTCCTGGACCATTCTCAAGTCGACTGTCACAATCTTCTAGTGTGTGGTCTGGTCAACATACTTCAGCCACATTATTGTGTCTCATAATCTGCATATGGCTATACCTGGTCCGATCATACTGTTCGTTACATTTAGTTCCTTCAGGTGGATCTTCACCCCATCTTCTCTAGTTGTCACATCACAAAAAATGATTCAATTATTAAATCGAGTATTAAATTACCCGACCTTAACCTAATCGAGGAGCCTCAAATATAAAACGTGACAGCCTCTTAATTCTGCGAGCCACTATGATTTACAGTACAGTGGTACCTCCATTTATGAATTTAATCCGTTCCCAGAAACGGGTCGTAACTCAAAAAATTCACAAGTATGGGGCATTCATAAGTCGAGGTTTCACTGTACATTATATTTTGGCCATTGTGGATTTATGTCAAAATGTAATGTACTACTCGAGAGGACAGGTTGGCATTTTACTTCTTCTATGGTGACTTATATTCAATCTTCAGTTACTTCAGTTACAATCGAAGAGCCGGTCGGCTGAGCGGACAGCACGCTGGACTTGTGATCCTGTGGTCCCGGGTTCGATCCCGGGCGCCGGCGAGAAGCAATGGGCAGAGTTTCTTTCACCCTATGCCCCTGTTACCTAGCAGTAAAACAGGTACCTGGGTGTTAGTCAGTTGTCACGGGCTGCTTCCTGGGGGTGGAGGCCTGGTCGAAAACCGGGCCGCGGGGACACTAAAAAGCCCCGAAATCATCTCAAGATAACCTCAAGATAACTTCAGACTGGCTCTTGTCACCTGTCCTTGTTGCCACCTTCCATTCCTTCCCAAGGAACGAGTCCCCAAACATAGTACACATTAAAACTTAAAAAAAAAAAAAAAAAGATGAGTTATCACGAAAGCAAGAACATAGTACTGTACTCTCAGGGAGCTATATGGTACTTACTGTTCCAGCAGTGTCGAGGATTTCCAGCATACACTGCTGCCCATCCACCTCGACTTGTTTCCGGTAGGAGTCTTCAATTGTTGGATCATATTTTTCGACAAAAATGCCTTGAACAAACTGGACTGTCAGAGCAGATTTGCCAACACCACCTGATCCCAACACCACTATCTTGTACTCACGCATCCTCGACACTAGGCAAGGAAGAAAATCATAGCATAAGAATTTTGTGGTAAATAGTAATGTGCTGCCTTAATGTTACTTATATTTATATACTATAAAAGACTTCACTAAATACTGTGCAGCAACATCACACATGGAAACCTCGTACTGCTTCCCATACACTAAAGTAATCGTCGAATAGCAATGCAGTATTTTTAAGTGGGTACCGTTTAGTTATCACAATGTACAATTGAACTCTTTATAAACAGAGAGAGATCCGATGTTAATGCTCACAAGTCTTATATATATACCTATAGTACATAATCTAGTAGCACAAGTCCCAAAAATCATATATTATTCCTTCACTGGTCACACACTCTTATTGAAACTTTCTACCAACCTAAATATTCAAAATGGTTGTGATCTGAACTCCAGTATTAATGCTACTTACTTTCAAGAGAATTGGAATCAAGAAATCTAATTGCAAAAATAGAAACTAAATATTCAAGAGACAAAAGTGATGAAATATGAACCCAAAGATTATTGTAGTGTGCTCAGTTAATAGCCCGCAGGCTGCTCCAAGCAACAGCCTGTTGGACCATGTTATCACAAGTGGGGCCTGGTGTCAGGCCAAGCTCAGGAAGAACAACTCCGGAAACCCCCCCTTGAGGTATGCTCCAGGTAATAGTGCTAAAACTATTATCTTAATGTAGCCTTTTTTTTATTTACCTTTACCTAGTAACAACAAATCCCTCATCTATCAAGGATTGCACAATAGTGCTGCTCTAATACTTTCAAACACCAATAGTTACTCTAAAGATTTTACAAGTGACAAGTTTATTCACTAAACTGAGTACTGTCCAATGTGTGGTTTAGAGTCATGCCGGCTTTATCACTCCACTTGTGGGAAGCTCAGCCTTCTCTATTGTGGACCAGTCTCTCAAGGCTCTATTGTGGACCAGTCTCTCAAGGCTCTATTGTGGACCAGTCTCTCAAGGAAAGTATTAGAAATGTACAGCTGTTTCCAACCACTGGCAGGGAACAATGATGCCAGCCCATTGCCACTTGATTGTCACTTGATACACTATTTTAAATTGCCAAAAATGAGACTTTGATACAGTACTGTAGTATACTTTATCAAACATTCCTGTTTAATGGCAATGAGGTCTAGCACTAAGAACGTATTCAATCTTGACTACATCACACAAACAGTTGTATGACAATAGTCATTAATATACATACTACAGTAACTAGTACAAAACAAGCAAAATGGCAAGGAAGGGGGAACCATAAGCAAATATCATGGGATGCAAACTGGCAAAAATAGGACAAGTGTTTAAAACAAAACAAAGAATAACACAAGCCAAAACAATCTTCTTCAAATTCTCACAAATATCAAAAGTCTCGGTCAGGAAATAAGCGAGGATTTTTTTATTATTCCATCAATTATTCTGTTATTTTTTATTATTCCGTCACGAGAAGCCGGTCTGCCAAGCGGACAGCATGCTGGACTTGTGATCCTGTGGTCCTGGGTTTGATCCCAGGCGCCGGCAAGAAACAATGGGCAGAGTTTCTTTCACCCTATGCCCCTGTTAACTAGCAGTAAAATAGGTACCTGGGTGTTAGTCAGCTGTCACGGGCTGCTGACTAACAAGCTGCTGTACCCGAGCCCGGGACCACAGGATCACATGTCCAGTGTTTCGTCCGCTCAGCCGCTGGCTCGGTTACAATTATGAAGGAAATATTTGGCAAACTGGGAACAATTTACCAAATATCCCATCATCACATACAGTATATAAGTTACTCAAATATAGAAACCACAGAAAGGAACACAGACAAAAGACAGACATACTTGTGCGTAGCCACCACCAGCACCTGACTCACTACCACACAAGACTTAACACTGAAGCACATCTCCACCATAAAAGTTGCCGTCTCACCTACGTCCCCGGCCTCGCCTCCATCACGGCCACTCTCGTCATTAATCCCTGTAACCCGGCTTCTCTCACAAACAAGTGACACTGCTCTCCCAAAACCAGACATTACATCCCTTTAATTAAAGTCCTGTGTTAAACTAGATTTTTTGTACTTGGACTAACGGGGAAGCAACAGTACAGTTCCTGGTTAGTTGGGGGCCTGGTAGCCTGGTGGATAGCGCGCAGGACTCTTAATTCTGTGGCGTGGGTTCGATTCCCGCACCAGGCAGAAACAAATGGGCAAAGTTTCTTTCACCCTGAATGTCCCTGTTACCTAGCAGTAAATAGGTACCTGGGAGTTAGTCAGCTGTTACAGGCTGCTTCCTGGGGTGTGTGGTGTAGAGGATGGTGTAGAGGAAATAAAAAAGGAGTTAGTAAACAGTTGATTGACAGTTGAGAGGCGGGCCAAAAGAGCAAAGTTCAACCCCCGCAAACACAACTAGGTGAATACAGTACGACCGCCATTCAACGAACCACAGTACATGAGACCGACCCCAATTTAACACAACCCATCATGCCTCCGGGATGCAGTTCCCATGCCCTATGGGCTAATTTCACTTTTCATTTCAACCTATAACATACACTACCAACAACTACCAAGAAATGGTTATGCAAAGTGTATTCATCTGAACCTACACAAAAAAAAGGCATTTACAAATGTTCTACACGAGGCTTTTCTCCAAGTTTTAAGTGTGAAACACACAGGTGGCGTGACTGGTTGACTACTAGGATGGAGAAAACAATAACAAAGAACAACGATAAGACAAGATAAACTTGACTAACAAGTATCTAGAATGGTTACACAAGGCTCAGTACTATACTAGCGCTAATAATAGTACTGCATAAAAAATTTAACATAAGTAATCTTGTGTGTAAAAAGGTAGAAAGGCTTATTGGGTCATGCAAGGCAGCATCTATTTACACTAACTCGCTCATACATATCTAAACTACATTTAAAACACTCCATCAATCTCTTTGCCATTATATTACCTGGTAATTTGCTCAAACCCGTATTCACCCTAGCCTTTACTGAATCTTAATTTATCCAATTTATATCCATTGTTTCACAAGAGTTCAAATTTCAGTGCAATCCATTTGAGCAGCTCTCTCGGTTCCATCAATTGTATCCGTGTTGCTCCTGTTATTTCCAAGCGCAGCCTCTGCATCTGTACATACTGCCCCATATGCAGTTCTTTCTAGGTATCATAATGTCATAACAGCAGCAGCAAGCTTTGCTTGTAATAAGGGTACACATCTAATTTGTTTCCATTTTCATTTTGAAAGGCATTACAGCATTCCTGATTACAATGTACACTGAACCAGTCCTGCTGTTGGTAGAATTAGCAGAGGTATCAGTGCAGACTTGATTTGTTTCCCCTGCTGATTGATTGAAGAAGATTAAGCCACCCAAAAGGTGGCATTGGCATGAATAGCCCGTAAGTGGTGGCCCTTTTGAACCATTACCTGTATCATTAGCTGATATTGGAGGTCTGTGGAGGTGCAACTGCATCCTGTGTGACAGGAGATGTTTCCCGTGTTCCCCTGCTTCTTTCAATTTTGAAATACTCTACTCCAATTACACACAGAAATCACAATAGTGATTTGTGTATGTAATTACACAAATTAATGAAATGATTTGTTCATTAAATTTATGAACACATCCACAAGGGTTAATATAAAAGCATTGTTCAGAATGAGTAACAGTAGAACACGGAAACATAAATGGAGAGTGGAAATACAGACGAGTCACACAGATGTCAGAAGAAACTTCCATGATGAGGGTTCGAACCTACGATCTACTTTTCTACAGTTCGATCCTCTCGTCCAGCCCAAGTGGTTGGGGTGGACGGCAGAGCGACGGTCTCGCTTCATGCAGGTCGGCGTTCAATCCCCGACCGTCCAAGTGGTGGGGCACCATTTCTTTCCCCCGTCCCATCCCAAATCCTTATCCTGACCCCTTCCAAGTGCTATATAGTCATAATGGCTTGGCACTTTCTCCCGATAGATCCCTTCCCTTCCCTCTCGGCCGTAGGTTCGAACCCTTGAGGTTATCTCGAGGACCCTCATCACAGTCCTTGTGGATTTCTTCAACTGTACTTTAATTTCTTGCAGTAACCTGGTCACTTTGATCTCTTATTTGTATATAACACATGCTTCATCCTCCTGTTTAGATAGTACTCTTTGTAACTTATGTGCACCATTATACATAGACTTACTGGACAGTTAGATAGAATTTGGTACTGTTCCCTTGCGAATAGTCCGCAAAATAACGCTAAAAACAAACTTAATCATTCCTAGGCCTAGTATAGCACATGTGTGTGTACTATAATGGGCCTCAGAGAGTGTATTAGGTCCAGGAAGGATGGGGTTAGATTTTCTTTGCAACATTAGTGCAAAAACTTTTCCGGCTTGTCCAAATTCAATACACGCAGTACCAATTTCTACTTTTCTAATTGCCTTTTACATCAATGTGTGTGACGACGGTCCTCGTCATTACTACAAGTATTACCTTAACAGGAGAATGGGCTGCCAAGTTAGGCAAGATTCCTACAGGCATTACCTCACATACTGGTTCAAGCAGGTGGAGTTCTTCTAGTTAAAACACCGATTTGTCTTTCCACATATAGTACAGTACTATACAAATTTCTTTCTATAGTTAGGACAGAACAGATTTTTCCAGCAACATATTTTAAGTGAATGTGTCTGGGAATCTTAATTGCAAGCTTAGAATTCAGCTCCTTGACCAGTTTTAACACTGAAGAGAAGCTCTTACCATAGATAAAATATTTTGGCAGTACAGTATTTGGTACTCCCGAACCGATTGCCATGGCTTCGATTTGTATGCTTTTGAGCCATTTCACATGACCTAGGAAGTACTGTATGTGCAAAAAGACTGATGAGGCATAGACCACAACAGTACATACTCTGTACACCATCTCAAGCATGGAAATGGAAGCACCATGATTATTCCAAGTGAATGGCTCTCAGGGCCCTGAAAAGCTCTTTATTAGAATCTGTAATAATGTCAAGGTACCTGTAGGTCCGCTCCTTACAGTTTCACTATTCATTTGACGCATCACGCTATTGTGACTTGTGTGTGAAATGAAATAAGGGCGAAGAGGTAGAATAGCTTATTGACAGAGCCCGGGTGCATGGGGGGAATTGTGTAAAACCCTGGTTTGTCTCTCGGAGAGACTGCAGGATCCGTGTGAGGTCAGGTTATCTTCTTGAGGTTATCTTGAGATGATTTCGGGGCTTTTTTTTAGTGTCCTCCACCCCCAGGAAGCAGCCCGTGACATACCTGGTTGATACCTGGTTGATGGGGTTCTGGGAGTTCTTCTACTCCCCAAGCCCGGCCCGAGGCCAGGCTCGACTTGTGAGAGTTTGATCCACCAGGCTGTTGCTTGGAGCGGCCCGCAGAGCCACATACCCACCACAGCCCGGCTGATCCGGGACTTCTCTTAGGAAACAGTCCAGTTTTCTCTTGAAGATGTCCACGGTTGTTCCGGCAATATTTCTTATAGTCGCTGGGAGGACGTTGAACAACCGCGGACCTCTGATGTTTATACAGTGTTCTCTGATTGTGCCTATGGCACCTCTGCTCTTCACTGGTTCAATCTTGCATTTTCTTCCCGCCATCCATGTATTTAAAAGCAATTCTGAAGTTAGAAAGCGTGGCATAGGCTCTTTGCACAATATTCTTTATGTGGTCCTCAGGTGATAGTTTTCTATCTAGAACCACCCCTAGATCTCTTTCTGACAGCTGACTAACACCCAGGTACCTATTTTACTGCTAGGTAACAGGGGGCACAGGGTGAAAGAAACTCTGCCCATTGTTTCTCTCCGGCGCCTGGGATCGAACCCGGAACCACAGGATCACAAGTCCAGCGTGCTGTCCGCTCGGCCGACCGGCTCCCTCAGTTGAACTCCCGGTTGCAATTCTTTTACCATGTTGTAGCACAGTCGATCAAGGCGCGTCTGGGATCCTCTCAGTCGTAGGTTCGAACCCTCATCACGGCCCTTGTGTTCACCATTAATTTGCAGTCTGTTGTATCTAGTGATTAGAATATTCTCTCCTCATATTTGTGGAGTGTGAGACAGTTCAATACATTTTCTTCCAAGGAGATGAATGATTTGCTTTATCGTTCTAAAGTTGATTGCTCCTATCAGATCATCATATTCATACCCTAATTGTAGATTGTGTTTGTTTAAATTCGTGACATGCAATTTTCTAATACAAAGAGGCTAGGTGGAGTACAGGTGTATTTTGAACGTGTCCATAGCAAAAGATCCAACCAGTAGTTATGTTCAGTTCTCACTCGTTCGTATAATGCAACCTTAACGACCATGGTTACAGGTTGAAAGGCATGTCACTTTTAGATATTTTTAATGCTGTGTGATCTCTCTGCACATAATATACCAATGATTGTTTCTTGTGTTATAGAACAACATACTGTGCCGGCACATTATTGCGAGTGAAAAGCTAAGACACCGAACCCACACATTAGCATGTCGAGCTCACGATAAAGTTGAATATTCTGACAATCACTATGATGCAGCAGGCTTTATGAAACCATTTCCAGGGCTGCAGAGAAAAAAAGAATATGAAAACTAATAAAAATTAAAGACTGGGCTATGTAGATACTGCGACTACTAGTATCAATACTATATCAGTAGTATTAAATGCAAAATATAAATTTTTCCTCTGAAAAATACATTTGTTGTACATTACTCTAATTTTGCACTGAGGATATATAAAATTACAATTATAATGCAAGAAAACTATTTATGGCATCTACATTTGAACTATTTAATATTAAACTATACAATTACTGTATATGTACATAGAATATATACATCAATTTGCAACAGCCAGCCTTATAGGCCACACGTCAACATTTACACATTAGCAGCCAAAAATGAATATATTATACACATTCATCAATAAGACGGCAATAAGTTTTACCACTAAAAAAAAAAAATGAGTTCTCTCAACAACAATCATGCAGAGGACGGCACCATGTGACTCTCTTGTATGTCAGAAATTGTATACACAATTAATATACTAGATATAAAAATAGTAATTACAGATTTTTACAGTAGCCAATATTTAGGTCATTAATTCATTTCTTCCCCAATTCTATGACCATTTATCAACAGCAATAAAGATTCTATATATACTAATCAAACTGATGCAATCTTAATTCAGGCAGTGAATTCAGGTGGATACATGTAATGCTGACCAAACCACACACTAGAAGGTGAAGGGACGACGACGTTTCGGTCCGTCCTGGATCAATCTCAAGTCACTTCAACTTCAGAATGGTCCAGGACGGACCGAAACGTCGTCGTCCCTTTACCTTCTAGTGTGTGGTCTGGTCAACATACTTTATCCACGTTATCGTGACTCATCGCCTGCATACATGTAGTTATCTAAGAGTAGTTACAGTACAAGAGCTACAATCGTGGTGTCCTGTCTTTTCAGTACAGTACTCTGTCATAACACTTTGAGATTACTGACGGTAATTAGGTTAATTGTTCTGTGCAAGTTTTTTATGTTGTATCTGAAATGGAACCCGAGTGATATACATTAGGAATAACACTAACACCTCTCCACCTTCCGTCACTATGTGATGGAGTGCGAAAAGATACGTGAATTTAGAGACGATTCTATAACCAATGTTCCAGCGATGTGTAAATATTTCATTCAAAATGATCTGCTACCAGAAATTTTGGCCAAATATCCCCAGTTTGCTAACTGTAGGTAGTAACTAAGTGATTGTAACCTATCCACCGCTGCCCGCTGGATGGGGGGGGGGGGGGCGGTGTGCAGGACAAACATATCAATTGTGACACTAGCTCTCCACATATGTCAGTTGCTTAATTTAGAAACTGTACTTGTGGTCGATCTCGAACCCATTGTTGATGTTTGATTTATACTGAATTTTGTAACTAGCTCATCAAGATTGTAACTTGCTTAGCTAAATGAATTGTGGGGTTCAGTCCCTGAGCCCATTGTGTGCCTCTGTAACCCTTTCCACTACCGCCCACAGGATGGGTATGGGGTGCATAATAAATGAACTAAACTAAAAAAAAAAAAACTACCCCCTCCCCTCCCTGCCTCACCATCTTCCGTACACCAACAAAGAGTTCTCAAATGAAGGTAAGATAAACATACAGTGGCGCCTCGATTAACCAGTTTAATCTATTCCGGCACCGAGCTCGTCGTGTGGAAAACTCGTCTTGTGCAGCAACAACAACAAAACTGTCGTCGGAGGCGTCCGAGAACCAGCGGCAACGCTCGCCAGTCGAGAGACATTTTCTGCGAGTGGCTCGCTCGTTACTCGAAATGCTCGTAACTGGAGCCGCTCGTCACCCAAGGTTCCACTGTACTGTATTGTAGCTAGGAAAAAAAAGTTGTATTTGGTATAAAATGTATTTTTTAAGTTAATAATTTGGGGGTGTGGAACGGTTTAATTCAATTTACATTATTTCTTATGGGAAAATTCGTTTTGCCTTACGACCCGTCTCTGGGAACGGATTAAATTCGTAAGTCGAGGCCACACTGTTCACGCACCATATTCTTGAATTATACCATTTGTATTGTTAGGTTAGGCTGGAGTGCTATGTCAAAGTAGGTGAATTAGCTTTGTAATAATAAAACAAAAACCTATTGCACAAGTATATTGCATACTGCATACCTTCTATGTATAGATTTGTTACTCTGTATTAATGAGTAATGCATACTATTTAACACGAGTAACATGTTAAAAATTAATACGCCGTTACCTTGAGGTGCTTCCGGGGCTTAGCGTCCCGCGGCCCGGTCCTCGACCAGGCCTCCACCCCCAGGAAGCAGCCTGTGACAGCTGACTAACACCCAGGTACCTATTTACTGCTAGGTAACAGGGGCATAGGGTGAAAGAAACTCTGCCCATTGTTTCTCGCCGGCGCCTGGGATCGAACCCAGGACCACAGGATCACAAGTCCAGCGTGCTGTCCGCTCAGCCAACCGGCTCCCTGCTAAGAGCAGTCCACTCATAATAATAATAATTTATTAGCAAGAAGGTACACAATAACTTACATAAGACTACATATTTTTATATTCTTGAAAAGCCACTAACACACACAGCGTCTCGGCCAGCTCCTTAATCTTGTCATGGAAAGATCCCCATAAACGTGTGGTCCAAGTTTCCTTACACCTCATGCTTCTCTTTACCTGCAGGTAAATAGCTGCCCCTGTGTTATATTGTAGGCTGTAACCCACCGGGGGGGGGGGAGGCACAAGTGGCCCATAAGCCTAAGGGGGTGAGAGAGAGGGGGGAGGGGAGGGGGGTCAATAAACAGGTTTATTATCGCCCAAAATGTCAAAATACGAAGCTTATGGTCACACTGTTCACAGCTTTACGAGTGGTCATGACCTCAATATACCTTCAGGCCCAGTATGGGCCCCCCTGGCCCCAGGGGGCGCCGCTCCCCTGGGGCCAGGGACCCCCTATAGCCCCCCTCCCCCTCACACACACACGAGGGGAGAACTCACACAGGTGAGAACCCTCCCCCCAGGCACCCACAAACACACCCAACCTCCCCCAAAACAAACCACAAACCACAACAAACCACACACCACAACAAATCGCCAACACCCGTCCACCAGGACCCTCAAATCCCGCCAAATCCCAGCCACAACAGCCCCCTCGACCGCCCTCTCACCTTTGTCTGCCGTACTAGGGGCGAACTAGAGCCACCAACACGCTAATAGGCCTGGCGCCAGGTCGTAATCACGAATTATTTACAATTTGGGTGAGGGGCGATGGCTTCTCCCAGGGCGCTTCCGGCCAGTATGGAGGACTGAGCCGATGGTTCTTTCCCGGCGCGCACGCCCACGCGCCGCCCGNTATACCAATGAAATGAACAGAGACTAAAGTATATGGCCAGTGTGATCAAAACTAATCTATCGAACTTAATAGTTGGAAGGGAAGCATTTATATCCAAGTGTGGGATACTCGACAGCACCATACCAGCAAGTGTGGTACAAGTTTCTCTACAGTACTGTACCAGTAATGTTAGGAATGTATTTGGCCTAAAGGGACCTTGATAACAGGCTTCCTGGCCCTGATAATGGCAAAGTAGAAACCAGATTTATTTGCTAAGGTCATTCAATCAAAAAGGTCTTTAAGTCCAGTTGGCTTCATCTCAACTCACAGTCGGAGATCCCAGGTTATATTCCAGGGTGGAGGAGTAATGGTTAGACACGTTTCCTTTCACCTAATGCCGCTGTTTACCCAGCAGTAAATAGGTACCCAGGACTTAGGCAACTGTTCTATGGATGTATTCTGGGGAAGGGGGGGACCTCAAAACAAGCCTAACATATTAAATATACAGTATATATACAGTATATATATATACAGGCTGCCTATTCCTGCCAAAACATTATTATTGTTCTTAAACAAATCCACAGGAGCCTTGATGAGGGTTTCGAACCTATGCGCCGAGGGTTTTCAGACACGCTCTAGTCAAAAGTACCACGACACTCGGCACATAGGTTCGAGCCATCATCACGGCTCCTGTGGATTTGTTCTTTGATATATCACGTTAATGCGACTTTTCTCTGCGTATTATTGTTATATTAAAGGATAGTTTCCAGGAGGCCCTGATGATGAGGTATGATATAGATATGCCAGTACTGAAAAGCAGGTAGGCCAGCCGACACAGACAGGCAGGCAGGCTGACATAGCCAGGTAGGTAAACAAGACACTTGTCACTTTACTTAAAAAAGAGTAATATATATTTTTAGAACACTGTACTGTACCTCTCATTATAAAAAATGCCGGTGAAAATCCCAAAGGAGTGAGCTTCTTAGAAGAATTGATTTTGAACTCGTTACTTTGACTGGAGGCAGTCTCTTGAAGAGCAAGATGTCGTTGCCTTCGTCCGCGTTCAAGGACTTCCCGTATTTGTTTAAAATTTTCCACTTCTGTAAAATATACAATAAAAGACCATTAAACAAGACTATTTGCAAGCTAAAATGAACAGAGATCAAAGACATGAAACAAATACAGTATGCACTTTCTAGTCAAATTAGGCCCAACTTGTTAAATATGAAAAATACAGATTATTTTGTTATATATAACAGCGTGACACTGAAAGTCACAACAAATTCACATAGAACTTTTACTGGATTTAAAAGATTTTTTTTTTTGGGGGGGGGGGCTATTTATCACAAAATGTTTGAGACTTTCTTAAATCAAATAACAAAACACATCTTTGTGCATATTTAGGCATCAAAACTTGTATATTAACCTGACCAATGATTATATATAATAATAATAATGTAAATATAAGAACTATACTTTACTTCCATTACAGAATATAATCCTTATTCTCATTAAGGATAGTACATTACAGTACTGTACTTGTAAACTGCTTGATCAAATTCATAAAAATTTTAATCATTGATAATTTTCCTCTCGACCTTTACAGCCAAGACTCTCACCCGAGGCAAACTGTGCCAGTGCCACACCAGGCTCGTCTGCCCCCAGCCTGTGCGCTTCCTTGCCGTCACTGTCAGAGCCATGAAACATAGAGGGGTTTGAACACTGAGACAGAAAGGCCAGAACCCAAGCCTCAGCCAGCCATCAAGGGTCCAGATGGATTGTCCTGCCAACATTTGTCACCAGTTGGGAGCCGGCCGGCCGAGCGGACAGCACGCTGGACACATGATCCTATGATCCCGGGTTCGATCCCGGGCGCCGGCGAGAAACGATGGGCAGAGTTTCTTTCACGCTATGCCCCTGTTACCTAGCAGTTAATAGGTACCTGGGAGTTAGTCAGCTGTCACGGGCTGCTTCCTGGGGGTGGAGGCCTGGTCAAGGACCGGGCCACGGGGACACTAAAGCCCCGAAATCAACTGAAGATGATAACAAGAAGAAGCCTGGAAAGAACTCCAGTCCAGAGACAAAGTATTCCATGCAAAAGACTTGTGATCTGGGAATGGATCCACAAACCCAAAGCTTCCGGTTCCACACTGACACAGAGGTCCACCTACATGCAACCAAGTGTCTCGCAAAGCCAGCAGAAAAACACACTGATTACATGGATAGTGAAATCGGAATCCCTAATTATAATTTATAAATATGTGGTAGAATAAATGTGTCAAACAAAGGAGTAAGTATGTATATTAAAGAGGATTGTGAGGCTATAGTGGATATGTGGGCCTGCGGGCTGCTCCAAGCAACAGCCTGTTGGACCAAGTTATCACAAGTTGAGTGTGGCTTCAGGCTAGGCTCGGGGAGTAAAAGAACTCTTGATACCTTCTTCGGGTATGCTCCTGGTATACACAGAGTTCTTAAATTCTACAAAATAAGTGGTAGAGTACTTTGAATCAATGTGGAGAAAACAAACCTTGTTATTATTCTAATATAAAAACTGCCAGATGCAATGGCTGAGGAAGTCTCAGAACAGATAAACAAAATAGAGAATTGTTCCAATAATCTAGAAAACCTGGTGCCAAATATTATCTTTCTTGGACACTTCAATCTACTCCAGTTTAAGATGGAGAATATCAAACAATAACGTTATGATAGGAAATCAACTTGTTAATGAAGCATAAAGTGTCAACAGCACAAACACTCAAGAGATCTTTGGAGAAAAAGCTTGAATACAGGGAAGATACCAAAGTATTTTAATAAGCAGATATAGCTCCACAACACAAGGGAGTGAGCAAAGCATGGACTAAAAATTATAGACCAGATGTACCGGAATACAGGTCCAGACACACTATCCACCTGCCAGCATGCAAAGGCAAGCAGACCTGCCTGCCCCTGCAAGCATAGGAGGGTGCAGAAGAGAACTACCCTTCTGCGGTTCATCTCTATAGTGACCCGATCTGTGAGTCCCACAAGCTCCTTAGCCACAAGGAGGGAGCAAGCGAAGACGGTGCTTGTTCCCAGCAAGCCCAGTTAGTTATTGCGAACTTGGCCTTAGCAGTCATCTTATAAGATAATACATAATGGTTAATTTATTATTAACAAATATTTATTATTATTACCAGTATTAAGTA
This sequence comes from Procambarus virginalis, assembly GCA_020271785.1. Lineage (NCBI taxonomy): Eukaryota > Metazoa > Arthropoda > Malacostraca > Decapoda > Cambaridae > Procambarus > Procambarus virginalis. Next base: position 15,675 of record WNGS01048626.1, on the reverse strand, counting down.
TGGTTAATTCAAGTTTTAATTATCCATAAAATACAGTATTTGTAAACAACTCACCTAACAAGAACTGGTAACTTACTCTCTGGTGGGATCTGTAAATAACTCACCTAACAAGAACTGGTAACTTACTCTCTGGTGGGATCTGTAAATAACTCACCTAACAAGAACTGGTAACTTACTCTCTGGTGGGATCTGTAAATAACTCACCTAACAAGAACTGGTAACTTACTCTCTGGTGGGATCTGTAAATAACTCACCTAACAAGAACTGGTAACTTACTCTCTGGTGGGATCTGTAAATAACTCACCTAACAAGAACTGGTAACTTACTCTCTGGTGGGATCTGTAAATAACTCTCTGCCTAACAAGAACTGGTACTCTCTGGTGGGACTGTTAACTCTAACAAGAACTGGTGGGATCTGTAAATAACTCACCTAACAAGAACTGGTAACTTACTCTCTGGTGGGATCTGTAAATAAATCACCTAACAAGAACTGGTAACTTACTCTCTGGTGGGATCTGTAAATAACTCACCTAACAAGAACTGGTAACTTACTCTCTGGTGGGATCTGTAAATAACTCACCTAACAAGAACTGGTAACTTACTCTCTGGTGGGATCTGTAAATAACTCGCCTAACAAGAACTGGTAACTTACTCTCTGGTGGGATCTGTAAATAACTCACCTAACAAGAACTGGTAACTTACTCTCTGGTGGGATCTGTAAATAAATCACCTAACAAGAACTGGTAACTTACTCTCTGGTGGGATCTGTAAATAACTCACCTAACAAGAACTGGTAACTTACTCTCTGGTGGGATCTGTAAATAACTCACCTAACAAGAACTGGTAACTTACTCTCTGGTGGGATCTGTAAATAACTCACCTAACAAGAACTGGTAACTTACTCTCTGATGGGATCTGTAAATAACTCACCTAACAAGAACTGGTAACTTACTCTCTGGTGGGATCTGTAAATAACTCGCCTAACAAGAACTGGTAACTTACTCTCTGGTGGGATCTGTAAATAACTCGCCTAACGAGAACTGGTAACTTACTTTCTGGTGGGATCTGTAAATAACTCACCTAACGAGAACTGGTAACTTACTTTCTGGTGGGATAATCTTGCCAAAACATTTAAATGGTTGGCCATCTTCAGAATTGCTTGTTGACATTTGCATTTGTTGATCCATCTGAAATCCAAGAATATATATATATAAACTTAAAGGTCAGCAGAACAAGTTTGCACACATACAATAATACATGGAAATAAACATATTTGTGGTAAACAAACTGTGATGAACAGTTTGTTCATACACCTGGAACATGGTGTATGATACGTTCATACATTTGGAACATACACCTCCTTGTATGGTGAAGCATGAATGGTGTTGGCATCGTAAACGGCTTTCAACCCCCAAAATGCAAGACCATACAGCCGCAAACATTTGGCAACTATTTTTATTTAAAACAGGAATAAAGTTTCCTTTTAAATCTCCCACGAAATACCTAGCCACCTTCGGACAAGACACCCAGTTTGCCTTGCCTGCTAGTGAAGGGCACTGTCAGAATGATTACATTATATAGAACTTGGAAGAGAAATGAGGACAAGAAGATATGAAGACTGAGTGGAGGAATTGTGCCTGCCCACGTGGCCCATTGGAGGTCAGCTGCCAACCCAGCAAGAAGTAAGGCCGTTGCTGTATTAATGAACCCAAGACGATGGATTGCGTATTAATGGAAAAAATTACACTACTGGTACCATCTTCTAAAAAAAGAAAGAAGTTTAAGTTTGTTTCCAAGTACTGTACAAGCAAGGAAATATCATTGCCTTGATGCACCATACACTATTTGCTTAAAGAAAAAATTGTTGAATGTAATGAAATGCCTCTTTCTGGCAAGTCCGTGGTGTACTTGTTGCCTGACATTTCTTGTACTTGCTACATGACATTTCACCCAATTCAAGCCATGCCAGGCCCTAACAAAGAACAGCCCCAAACATAAGACTATAAGAATAAAGGTAACTGCAGAAGGCCTATTGGCCCATACGAGGCAGCTCCTACTTATAACCACCCAATCCTACTCATATACATGTCCAACCCCCACACTGAAACAATCAAGGGGCCCCACCAGAAATGAGAGCAAATAAACCTGTTGTAAGTCAGTGGGTAGAAACGGCTGTGCTTCATGGCGGAGAAATGCCTTCAGGTGGTCGGTGACACACAGACATCCTCCAGGAAGGCAAAGCCAGTACCCACCTCACGCAGACAGCCAACTGGAAGCCTGTCTATCGACACCCAGTGACTCCCACAATGTGTCAGGTGGTCTGGTAGCGGACAGAACGCTGACGCGTGATCCTGTGGTCCCGGGTTCGATCCCGGGCGCCGGCGAGAAACAATGGGCAGAGTTTCTTTCACCCTGATGCCCCTGTTACCTACCAGTAAATAGGTACCTGGAGTTAGTCAGCTGTCGCGAGCTGCTTCCTGGGGTGGAAGTCTAGTCGAAGACTGGGCCGCAGGGACACTAAAGCCCCAAAATCATCTCAGGATCCCAAGATCTCATATAAAGTTGAAGCCAATTAGCTAAAGCACCAATGACCCCTAATACTTTACTCAAAACTCAAATAGGCATAATTCACCGACATCTTCCAGTGACCCCCCAAGAGAGCAGTAGTCAGCCTCCCGTCAAACACACACCGAAACTACGACGTTGGTACGACGTTCAAACAAGTTTTAACACCTCCTAACCAGTTATAGCAACCAATATAGCAAGTTGTAACGACATTCTAATACGTCATAAACACGTTAAGCCAAGATGTGACAACTTTATTACAGGTTGTAACAAGCGGAAAATAGAGACAGTTACGGTTTGTGTTTCCAGGGCTCCCACCACACCATGTGGGTACTTTTTTTTTTTTTTTTTTTTTTTTGCAGGGATATTTCTGCATGGGCCCTAAGCCTCTGGCTGGCCCACTAAGTGTTGTTTTTTCTGTTTTACTTGGGCGGAGTATGAGTATTTATGACTCGTATGGTCACTTCAGTAAGATTTTGCCCCATGTGTTTAACAACAACTTCTGCTCTGTTGAAGACAAGATGAAACCTTAATGGGTCTGTAACTGTGTACTGTGTTAGATAATGAAACACCATGTTGGGTACACCTGGAGCCCAGCACCTCTCTGCCATGCCGACACCGGACACCAACTCACCACCCGAAGAACCAGCCAGAAAACGGAAACAAATGGAAAAGGAAAAGCTGGTGTCCATACATTCACTCGTCAAGGTTACCTGGAGTATACCTGGAGAAGGTTTCTAGAGTTCTACTCCCCAAGCCCGGCCTGGGGCCAGGCTCGACTTGTGATAAATTATAATAATAATAATTTATTTAGGAACAGTACATACATAGTTGCAGTTACAGTACAAACAGTGTTAGATTTAAAGATAGAGGTAGTACATACAATATCTAAAGCCACTAGTACGCATAGCGTTTCGGGCAATAATTAACTTGGTTATCTTGAGATGATTTTGGAGCTTTAGTGTCCCCGCGGCCCGGTCCTCGACCAGGCCTCCACCCCCAGGAAGCAGCCCGTGACAGCTGACTAACACCCAGGTACCTATTTTACTGCTAGGTAACAGGGGCATAGGGTGAAAGAAACTCTGCCCATTGTTTCTCGCCAGCGCCCGGGATCGAACTTGGGACCACAGGATCACGCGTCCAGCGTGCTGTCCGCTCAGCCGACCGGGAGTCGGTTGGCTGAGTGGTTGGTCCAACAGGCTGTTGCTTGGAGCGGCCTGAGGTTAAACCAAGAGTCCTGTTTTACTTTTAACTTGCCTATGCATGCCCAAATATGCACGGTTGCTGTAGCTCAATCATGTCCACCAAAATATTGATGAAATGCAACAGACCAAGTGTGAAGAGTCAGCAATACTGATAAAATATGTAAATATTATTTCTGCTTGTTTTATTTTACGAGTTAAACTCTTGCTTTGTAGAGTCAAGAGTTCCCTGCCATGGCCTCCAGCCTGTAGACTCTTATATATAATCTGGCCCGCCATAGGGGCTTCCCCCCGCTCCTGTGCCAGGTAAGTCCACTACGGGCTCACCATAGCCCGTGCTACTTGCCCCGCTCCTGTGCCAGGTAAGTCCACTACGGGCTCACCATAGCCCGTGCTACTTGCCCCGCTCCTGTGCCAGGTAAGTCCACTACGGGCTCACCATAGCCCGTGCTACTTGCCCCGCTCCTGTGCCAGGTAAGTCCACTACGGGCTCACCATAGCCCGTGCTACTTGCCCCGCTCCTGTGCCAGGTAAGTCCACTACGGGCTCACCATAGCCCGTGCTACTTGCCCCGTTTAGTTCCCAGTAGCTGAATCTTAAACAACAACAGGGACTTCCAAACTCCTATGTTAAGTTACGCAATGTCTCCAGACTGTCTCACCATGACGGGCAGGCAGTCAGCAGCCACATACACTCACACTCACAGCTGTCAGACGCCCTCACTCGCCCGCTCTTGTTTGTAAAGTGTAAACAAATCCAACGGGTTTGAGTATGGGGCTATACCTTTTTATAAATTATTATTTTAATATTATTTTCATCTGCTGTAAGCTTTTAGGTGATTTTAAATTTAAAATATTCATTTAAATAACTGCCCTTCCAGGCATAGGAGGGTACTTATATAGAAACTTATATTTGCTGGAGTTTTATTTATATTAAAAGATAATGTACCTAAATTTTATCATAGAAAACGAGTAACTATGGGTGACTATAATATCAATAGAAGCGGACTACAGCTTGCTGTCCCATAGTGAAGGACAAGAAACCTATATAAATAATATAAATATGTTTATTCAGGAAAGGTACATACATAAAGTGATTTTACATAAGTGGATTTATAGATAGAGCTAGTACATACAATGCCTAAAGCCACTATTACGCAATGCGTTTCGGGCAATACGATATGACTTATCGAGGTCCATCTTAGGCCAGCTACTGACCTTTCCTACGATGCATCCCACAATAGTTAATTAACTCCCTGGTACATATTTAATGCTGTTATTGTGAACATTAATTACAAGTGGGAGATGGAGTAGACAAAAAAGTAATCAAACCCTGGGAATATTCAAGCGAGCCTTTGACTTCAAATTCAAATTCAAGGAAAAGAAGGTAGTTAGTATATTAAAAAGATCAAAGGCCAAGTATCAAACCCTCACCCTCTACACATACAGACCAAACGAATTAGTCAATTAGTTTTATCAAAGGCAAAAGTACTGCAGATTGTCTCTTAAAGTGTTTGTCTAATGTGGATGACAATTGTAGAGTTTTTCTAGATCTACAAGGAGCATTTGATAAAGCCAATGGGGAAGTAATCTTATACGAATTAGCCAATCTGGGAATAACAGGGAGATTGCTACACTGGATAAGGGATTATCCACAAGGCAGAAAAGGTCAGGTGTATTACCATGCAGGGATACATGTCTGAGGAACGGATGTTTCAGTTAGGTACCCCACAAGGGGGAGTTTTAAGTCTCACCTTATTCAATGTATTAATGAACAGATTAGCATCAGAGATGTATCCTCCAGCGGTCACGACGATCATATATGCTGATGACATTCTTATACAAGGCACTTCTGGGAACACAATTCAAACTGCTCTTAACATACTTGGTACAACCTGTCACAAGTTAGGCTTAGTTATAAATGCAGATAAAACCAAATATGAGTATAGGAAACGAAGAAATATAACACTTACTCTAAATGGTGTGGAACTGAGCCGTGTTCAGAAGTACAAGTATCTGGGCATGTATGTTGGATACACATGTGAGAGTAAAAATGCTGAAATAAATCATATCAGCACCTTATGTAAAGCCCGTCTGCATTCTCTAAAAGCACTGGCTTTTTCTGGTGCTGGTGTTGGGGTACCTATCTTGCGGATGTTATACATAAGCACTGTTCGGTCCCTGATAGACTACGCAGCACCCGTTTTGTCTTACACAGGCCAAGGCAGACTTAAAAAATAGAGCTGATACAGAACGAGGCTATGAGGATTATTCTTGGATGTCAAAGAAATGCAATGATTGAAATAATGAGAATGGATTTAAATTTACAGAGTGTGTGTGATAGAGTCCGCGACATTAACACTAGAGTAGCTATTCGTTTCATGCGGAGAAAAGGAGGGGATAAGCTGTTTGAGAGCGTTCAGACCTGCCTGAGTGACGTACACACTTCCAGGAAACTGAGGGAGACACGCTACACGAGGGGATTAGCTCATGACCTCAGGGAATACGATGTACTTGACTGCTGTAAACCCTCTCGACAGTGTAATATGTCTGCTCCCTGGAAAGTACAGAAAATAGACGTCGAAATTGTACCCCTCAAGGTGAAAAAGATTCATCATGAACCGGGACAATTACGGTGTTTGTACGGAAGCATGATATCTTGGTTACCAAGAGGCAACAGTTTACATGTATATTGTGACGGGTCGGTGGCGGAGGATGGCAGGGCAGGGTGTGGTGTCCTAATAAGGGAATATACGGAGTTTGGGACTGTGGACAGGATAATTGAACTCCGGCTTAGTAATTATATATCATCCACACAAGCTGAACTGCAGGCCATTCTGGCGTGTTTGGAGGAAGTACGTCATGACGACAAAAATGTTTTTGTATTTGTCGATAGCCGAGGAGCACTTGAGTCCTTAAACAGTCGAAACCCAGTCTTCATCTCCATAGTTGAGGATTGTAAGAGAAGAATAACTGAGATACAGCTGAAAGGACATAGTGTGAAATTCATGTGGATTCCATCTCATGTTGGAATAGTGCTCAACGAGGTGGCGGATGACTTGGCCAAACGTGCCACATCAAAACCACAAGTTGACATTGAATGTGAATTCACAATGAGACAAATTAGAAGCAAAATCAGAAATATTCAGGCACAGGCAGGAGTGGAGAGGAGAGATATAATGTATGAGAGAAGTCAAACCATGCAACACTACATGTATGTGAGTCAAAACACCCATTTCACTTATGGTAAAAGGAGAAATGCTTGGAGTGACTCTGTGTACATGCGGCTCAGGCTTGGGTACAAATATTACTGGGAATATGGGATAGGTGTTCATGATAATGACACGAAGTGTAAACTATGTGGTATGTTAAGGTCTCACACCCTTGCCCATTATGTTCTTGATTGTCCGTTGATTAATGTATATAGAAACACTAAGATAAGGACTGTTCCTGAACAAATAGCCTGGATGTGTCACAACGGAAAGGTTGATGAAATTCTTGAGAGATATAAGAATTTTGCACCAAGACTGTAATTTTTGGTTGAATTATCTGCATGTCTCTTGCAAATTGTGTATACAGTATACCTAGGTCATAAAAGTATTTGTGTGTACGTCTGATACCATACTACTTGTGAAGGAGGAAATGTATATATTATCTCTCAGAATGTTTGGTAATATGTTTATGGTTTGTGATGTGTTTATATGTATGTATTAACACGATGTACTGAACGGGGTGAGAATAGCTTGAGCTACCTCATCCCTTTGTGTGTATTTTACATCAATAAACTTATTTCAATTTCAATTTCAATTAATCAATGCTTGACCAACCACCTCTATAGCTTCAATAATCTTCCGGACATTTCTTCTAAGGATGTAACACAAACAACAAACAAGGAGCAACAGTTTCCAGCTCAACAAGCCGCAATGTTGGACTGAGAACAGGAGATACTTTTTCACCCACGGGGTTATTAACTCATGGAGCGGCCTACCCCCCGAAGCCGTAAATGCCAAAACTCTATTAATGTTACGGCATTGACACCGTTGCTGGAGTGTGGGGTGGCGATTTCTGTGCCACTCCAACTCCCAGGTCTTGTGTGCCATGCAGACAACGCCATCTGTTGGCGGTGGCATGGCTCCTGTTTCATACCTCAGTTAGAAAGTGAGGTCAGTGATGATGACCTCTTGTGGGTGGCGTAACAATATCAACGCCATCTAGGTTGTGAAAGCAATTACAATTTCAATACCAAAGGTCACCCAGTATACTATCAGGTGTTATCCAAAGGTCACCCAGTATACTATCTGGTGTTATCCAAAGGTCACCCAGTATACTATTTATCTAACTAATGACGTTTTATGTTCACAGAGGTGACGTAAGGAGGCGATTGTGCCGAGGAAGGCCGTTCACCTTGGGCAGTCCAAGAACTCTTGACTTGGTCCTGTGAGAGGACAAAGTGGCCGCCGTCGGTAGTAGCAGCGTGTTATCTGCTGCATGTATGCATTGTTGTATGGACCGACGGACCAGGGATTTGGCCGGGAAGAGTTACGAGACGACAGTAGTGCGTCTGTTGAGAAGTGTTGCTAGTGTACGTGTTACCAGAGACTTCTGCCAGGGAGTTAGCTACTCTTGTATGTGATTATTTGAGACCCCTGTCAGCGTGTAGCTGAAGCCCTCTGCCAGTGTGTTTCTGGAGAGCGGATGTCGGGGTATTGGCACATTGTGATGTTATGGTGTGCGGACTGGCCCATGTTCCAGAAAGTGAACTTGCCGGTGATTGCCATTGAGTGTGGACGACGTGTACCTGAACGTAATGGATTTGCCGGGATATGATGAACACTGTCGATCTATTGAGTGTCCCGAGTGAAAGCAACAGTGTAAATGTGTAGTAATACGTAGAGATATAATATTTATATTGGTGAAGGTGTAATTGCGTATTGTTTATCCCCCTTTATTCTTTGCACTACTACTTGCCTCAGCCAGTTCTTGACAACTTACCATCGATTTGGGGTAGAATCAAGATGGTTATAAGACACTTAACAGAAAGAACCCGGTTACTGGCCCAAGCTGGCAGTAACAGTTAACTTTTAAATCCAACTGGGAAAGATCAAGGCAAATGGGGGGGGGGACCTGCGACAAGCCGCCGCCTTCTTGTCCTCATAGAGACCATTAGTGTTAGTGGCTCTCAAGTAAGCTAACTAAACGAAGCTGCCGACAAAAATGAGATCACTTTTGTAAACAGGCTGGTAGACGGTTGGAACAAGTTAGGTGAGAATATGGTGGCAGCCAAAACCGTCAATAGTTTCAAAGCATTATACAACGGAGTGCTGGGAAGACGGGACACCACGAGTGTAGCTCTCATCCTGTAACTACACCTAAGGTAGGTACACTTAATTACCTCAGGAATGAGCTATGAGGGAAGATTACTGGAACTGAACCTCACGATACTGGAAGACAAAAAGAGCTAGGGGAGACATGATCACTACCTACACAATTCTCAGAAATTGACAGGACAGATAAATATGAACTGTTTATCACAGGTGATACACGAACAAGGGGACCTACTGAAAGAAAAAAGAACCAGACAAATCCTCATCTGCTACGTAACATTGCACAGATGCATATAGAAGCAAACATGGCAGCCGACAGCTTCACTTACTTCACAGCTGGATCAGTAGACCAGCAGGGACAAGAAACTGGAACTGCAGTTAACGCAGGAAACTCTGTAAATAGTTGGAGGCTCTCAAATGGGTGTTCGACTTTACAGAGATGCTAGCCATTCAAAAGGCTTTGGAACATGCTCTTGCTGAACACCGACAACATGTTATCATACAGATTCGAGAACTGCCATTGACACCTTACAACAAGAACACATATGTGATAACATCCATCTGATCACAAATGTTATATCATTAATGCAAACATTCAAACGTCAAGGCCGACGGGTACTTATCAACTGGGTGCCAAGTCATGTGGGAATAATAGGAAATGACATTGCAGACGAAGCTGCAAAACTTGCAACTAAGAGAAGAAATGTAGATATTTACATACCACAGAGTCTATCACAGATTAAGAAAGTAATTAGAAACAGAGCAATGCAAAGATATAGTGACCACAAGACAGCAGTTGCAACATCAGGATCTGCAGATTGGTACAAGAATTCAACCAACTACGAACCACTTATTTTGATGAAAGGGAGCAGAAGAACAACAGAAGTACACTTACATCGCATCAGGCTTGGATACCCATGTGCATGGGAAATACGCTTACAGGTTCCGGAAGATGAGAGGAAATGTCAACCATGTGGAGAAATGCCCGACAGACCACTGGAACATTATCTAACACAGCGCACATTTACAAACCCATTAAGATTTCAACAGAGCAGAAGTTGTTAAACACATGGGACAAAATCTTACTGAAGCGACCATTTGAGTCAAATACTCATACTCCGCCTTAGTAAAACGGAAACAAGCAATACTTAGTGGGCCAGTCAGAGGCTTAGGGCCCGCGCAGGAATATTCCTAGAACAAAAAAGGGGGACCCAGGAGATAACATGAGCCACAGGGACGTTAGAAAGACCTTGTTCAGTGTGGGAGTAGTTAACAGGTGGAATGTATTAGGGAGTGATGTGGTGGAGGCTGACTCCATACACAGTTTATAATGTAGATATGATACAGCCCAATAGGCTCAGGAACCTGTACACCAGTTGATTGGCAGTTGAGAGGCGGGACCAAAAAGCCAGCCCGCAAGCGCAACTACTGACTTCCTTTAGTACCAGAAAATCTCCTTGAACCATATAGTATGAGCTATAATACTAAAGAACTTCCTATCTCGTGTACCAGCAATATCATCATTCTAATTAACAAGCCTAATCACGAGAATGCTTTCCGCCTAATTTCCCTTTACAAGCCTGTAGTTTAATTTTTTTGTATACTGACTCTACATTGGGCGTCCCCTAACTCTGTGAGTTTACCTGTTTCCAGTGACTGAAGTTCCCAATAACTGGATTGTGTTATGTAATCAGTGAATCCTTCACAACCTGGGATTGGTAGCGCTTGAAAATTCCAATCCTTCTGAATTGGCAACTTTCCTTGTCCTCTGCGTTTCATTTCTCCTCTCACGTGGTAGTCTCTTTCACACACGGCACGTCTCCTGTGCCAGAGTACGACGGGCTCACCATAGCCCGTGCTGCTTGCACCCTTTGGTTCCCAGTAGCTGCATCTAAATCAACATGATAGTCTTAGGGAAAGACTCCATTCTGACAGTTTCGATTCTATGAGTCCAATTACATGAGGTTTATCCTCATTTGCCCATTCCTTGAGTTAATTACCTTCTGTAACTTACTAATTTCATCAATACTGTGTACAAGACTTTAAAAACAATTCTTGTATTAGTCTCACTATCAAGCTCTGTCATCGTGTGCCTTCTTGTATCAGATTTAACTACTCAGAACGAAGTGTCCATGTAGCACGGGCTATGGTGAGCCCGTAAACCTGCCCTGCTTGGCTTGAATGACTCTTCATGGTGTAGTATGTGGCGAGGGGTTGACGGGGTTTGGAGAGGAGCTGGGGGAAGGGATATTAGCTGTCATTTACTACTGCTGGGGGAATTCTGGGACGAGGCTGGTGGCCAGGAGAAAAAGAGGTGCTGCCGAAGTGTGGCCAGGTGTTGTGGAGATTGAATGTATTGATAGGACCATACCACACACTAGAAGGTGAAGGGACGACGACGTTTCGGTCCGTCTTGAACCATTGAACCATTTGCCAACGGCCATACCACGTTGAGAACACCGCTTCTCGTCCGATCAGCGAAGTTAAGCAACGTTGGGTTTGGTTAGTACTTGGATGGGTGACCGCCTGGAAACACCAAATGCTGTTGGCAATAATGTTTACAGTCTCCGTGGTGTAGTGGTAAGACACTCGCCTGGCGTTCCGCGAGCGCTATGTCATGGGTTCGTATCCTGGCCGGGGAGGATTTACTGGGCGCAATTCCTTAACTGTAGCCTCTGTTTAACGCAACAGTAAAATGTGTACTTGGATGAAAAAACGATTCTTCGCGGCGGGGATCGTATTCCAGGGACCTGCCCGAAACGCTACGCGTACTAGTGGCTGTACAAGAATGTAACAACTCTTGTATATATCTCAAAAAAAAAAATATCTCAAAAATTCTCAATCGACTTGAGAATGGTCCAGGACGGACCGAAACGTCGTCGTCCCTTCACCAGTGTGTGGTCTAGTCTACATACTTAATAATATCTCGTAACAAAGTTATTTAATTATTTAGAATGTCACCATAAGACCTAGATAAATAAATAAATAAATACATTTTTATTCAGGTAAGGTACATAAATACAAGGTAAGATACAAAGTTGATGGATTTATAGAAAGAGCTAGTACATACAATGCCTAAAGCCACTATTACGCAAAGCGTTTCGGGCAGGAAAAACATTAAAGACTAAAACTTAATACTAATTGAGTTTAAAGTATAAAATGTGTTGAGAACAAATAAAAATAAAAATAAGAAAGGGGGGAACATGGCTGAAAAAAGCAGCACAAATACAATTAGGTCGACAAACAGCGTTGATTAAAAAATAACAGACATGGGTTGACAATAGAGGGGTAAGGTAGGTTACAGGGAATTTATTAGGTAGTGTTTAGTTTTTATCTTAAACTGGTTGAGAGAGGTACAGTCTTTAACATGGTTGGGAAGGTCATTCCACATTCTGGTTCCCTTGATTTGTAGAGCATTTCTAGTTTGATTAAGTCGTACTCTTGGGATATCAAAACTATTTATTTCTGGTGTGATGCTCATGGGTTCTGTTACAACCTTCAATGAAGCTTTTGAGTTCAGTATTGGCATTACAGTTCAACGTTTTATATATGTATAATACACATGAGAGAATGTGCAGAGACTTAATATCTAACATATTGAGAGATTTGAGTGGGGTACCGAGTGATGTCTGGGGCCAGAGTTGGATATTGTCCTAATAGCAGCTTTGTGTTGAGTAATTAGAGGACGTAAATGATTTTGGGTAGTAGAACCCCAAGACAAATACCATAGTTGAGATATGGATAGATGAGGGAGTAATAGAGTGTCACCAGGGCAGGGCGGGGTACATAATATCTGATCTTAGAAAGAATGCCTACAGTTTTTGAAACTTTTTTTGATATATTTAGAATGTGTCCCCGGAAATTCAGCTTGTGGTCAATAAGAATGCCAAGGAATTTGCCATCTAATTTGTTACAAATTTGGGTATTGTTTATTCTGAGATTTATTTGATTAGAGGATTTATTGCCAAACAGAATATAGAAAGTTTTGTCAATGTTAAGGGTGAGTTTGTTAGCAGTTAGCCAAAGATGAACTTTATTTAGCTCAGTATTTACTGTGGCATTTAGAGCAAGGGGGTCAGGACTGGAGTAAATGAAGGTTGTGTCGTCAGCAAATATAATGGGTTTGAGATGTTGGGAGGCATTTGGAAGGTCATTAATGTAGATGAGAAAGAGGAGAGGGCCAAGTATGCTGCCCTGAGGAACACCAATGTTGATGGGTAGGGTGGGAGAAATGGAATTATTCACAGAAACATACTGGAGACTGTCAGTAAGGTAAGATTTGAGGTATTGCAGGGAGTGTCCTCTGACTCCATAATGATGTAATTTAAGGTTTTGGTGGTTGACAGTGTCAAAAGCCTTACGCAGGTCCACAAATAACCCAACAGGGAACTCGTTTTTATCAAGAGCTGCATGTATCAAGTTAATCATACTAATAAGTGCAGCGTTAGTGCTTTTTTGGGTCTGAAGCCATACTGACAAGAGCTAAGTATATTGAGTTTGGCTAGATAAGAGTAAAGCTGCTTGTAGATTAGTTTTTCAAATATTTTTGACAAGTTAGGCAAGATTGATATAGGTCTGTAAATCTTCTTTGATCCCAATATTTGTGAAATTGTGCTCCAAATTTTTTTAATGTTGCTCTTTATTTGGGTAAATTTATCTTCGTAGTGTTTAGTTTTGGCTCGTCTAATTATTTTAGATAGCATAACGAGTAATTCTTTGAGAATTCTTTGGAGACGGTTCCTAACCTATACTTCTTCTCAAGGACATGTTTTTTATTAACGGATTTAAGTATTGCCTTTGTAAGCCAGGGATTGTTAAGCCTTTTGGTTGTGACTTGTTTTGTAAGCCTAGAACAGTGGGTGTTATAAAGGCCGAGAGTTTTTTGAAGAAAAGATTGCACTGCTAGGTTGATGTCCCCTATGTTACCTAACTCGGACTCCCAGTTGACATTATCAGCAGCAGTTATAAAATTGTCTACAGCAGTTTCATTGTGCAGCCTAAAGCTTAACTCCCTTGTCTCTAGAGGTGGTTTGTTAATGTTAGTTAAGAGAAATGTGGGGTAATGGTCTGTAGTGCTATCGGTGATTATACCTGAAGTAAGCAGAGAGGTTATGTTGGTCCAAATGTGATCTGGACCAACAGATGTGATCAGATGTGTCAGTATCTGGATAATGAGGTTCTTCTTGTAATGTGTTTTAAAAAGTGGTTTAACAGGAAAAAATGTTCAAGGTTTAATACTTAACTTGAAAGTATTAATAAATTGTCACGTTGAGGAATTTGGGTCGTTTCTTCAACACAGGAATGGATCAACTATAAAAGGCATATGAGTAATCCATATAGGCATAGGATCTTAAATCTTGGAAGCTGATGTCACAGGACTCTACTTACTATTTTTTGCTCATTATCGAGGAAAGCACCATGTCGTTACGGCTATATAGCACCTGGAAGGGATCAGGATAAGGATTTGGGTGGGACGGGGGGGGGGGGAGGGGGGAAGGAATGGTGTCCAATCACTTGGACGGTCGGGGATTGAACGCCGACCTGCATGAAGCGAGACCGTCGCAGGTTTTGGCCGATGCCCAGCCAATGCAGGATGGGGTATCTTGTACCCCGCAGAGCCTCCACTTTCAACTGGGGAAAATCATGTCACTAAACAGGTCACTAAGGGGCCTGACAGCTGAGTGGACAGTGCTTCGGATTCGTAGTCCTGAGGTCCTGGGTTCGATCCCCGGTGGAGGCAGAAACAAATGGGAAGTTTCTTCCACCCTGATGCCCCCTGTTCACCTAGCAGTAAATAGGTACCTGGAGTTAGACAGCTGTTACGGGCTGCTTCCTGGGGGTGTAACAAAAAGGAGGCCTGGTCGAGGACCGGGCCGCGGGGACGCTAGCCCCGCCGAAACCATCTCAAGATATCCTTAAGAAGGAAACAGCTCCTGCCACTTCCCCCCCATCCTCACTCACTCTCCAAGTGAGGGCAGAATGTTTACCACCATCCTCCCTCACTCTCCAAGTGAGGCCAGACTTTTACCACATCAAAGTTGCAGAATTGTTGTGTTTAAGATTCAGCTACTCAGAACAAAACATTTCAAGTAGCAAGGGCTATGGTGATCCCGTAGTGGATTCACCTGGCACAGGAGTGGGGCTGTAACTATGGTTGCAGGATAATCACAAGGTGCTAAATACCACCAAGGATGCCATACGAGAACAAAAGCACATAAGGCGAGTATCGAATTGTGCAAAAACCTGGTTTGTCTCAGACTGCAGAACCTGTGGTAGGTCAAGTTGATTTCCCGGTTGCAATTTCTTATATCCATTCGTAGTCTCAGGGGGGTCGATTAGGGCGCGTCTGGGATCTCTCGGACAAGGTTCGAACCCTTGTCCGGCCCTTGTGGGTTTATTCAAAGGTACCAGATCGCAAAGGATTCTATCGAGGGACAAATGACCTGCAAAGGAATTGGGGATAGCAAGCAACCAGGATCCCTCGACCAAGTTCATTCTCACCAGCAAGTCGACCCCACAGGACGCAGTTATCAATGTGAATATGCCGTTCAGTCAAAAACCGGACTTTCTTCAGTAAAGAATAAA
>WNGS01048622.1:8377-27262 GCA_020271785.1 Procambarus virginalis | reverse complement strand
CTTAGCGTATATTGGTATTGTATGTTCAAACTGTTCATCCTCCATGGAGGAGCGTCATAAAAAGTGTCACTTCTCAGTAAAGCGATAGACGCCAATTACCTGTGCTACAACTAGGGAATTTGGTGATTGTTGGCCCTGACGACTGGCAATCGGTCCGTGTGACAGGGAGCAGCCAGGGAGGAGCTCAGTTGTTCGCGGCCGTTGGGGAGTGTAACGCATGTGTCTCTCTCTCTCTCTCTCTCTCTTAACTCTCATGGTGACTGCACAACTGGCTGAAATACGCTTTATTCTGTTATTGACTCTAATGTGCTTGTGTCAATGGTGTGGCTCGTGCTCCGGGACTCTGGTCTCATCGAGATTCGTTAATGGGCAAGTTGTTGCTGTAGATAACGGGCATTTAATTATTAGTCTCATAAGGTAAGTGTATCTTCTTTTTAATTGTTTTTGTAATGATATTGTATCTCATATCAAGCCCCGGGGACTATTATTGCTGGTATCTCATCAGTGAAGTCTTCAGTGACAACCTCAAGACAGCAAACTTGAAGATGCCGACACAGTAAAAGATGTTGAAACATACAAGATGACAACGGCGGATAAAACAATCCTTCACCTGACGTTACAATACTATCGTGATCCAACACCTTACCTTAATCTTTTGAAACTTAATGAACGTCGACTCTTGGCGTCGTTTTGCCGAGACTCGAGTCAGAATGAACATGTTTAGATATGTACACAAGTCGTAATTGATGTTTACATTTTGAGAGCATGTGCTGTGGCAAAGTTAATTCCACCAATTAGAAACCTCACTTATGAAGAAACATTGAATAACCTTAATTTACATTCTTTAGAAAGGCGAAGAGTCAGGAGTGACGTCATTGAAGTGGACAAAGGCATGAATGGGCATTAAAAAGGAGTTAATATATACACAAAATTAAATGTAAAACATTGGGAACTTGGGTAGCAAGTACTTGTTGTACTATGGTTGGTCTGGACTCTGGTCTGCCACAGTATCAGGTCCATCGTTACACTTATTATTTGACATGAAAATGTATGGCTTATTTTTTCTAAATGTCGCCATTTTGGTGCAGTATATATTCTTTGGTGTGGACATTAAGTTAATGTTTGTTGAAATGATCAAACAAGGTACTTTTAATGCGTTGTGAGCAAAAATGCGCAATGTATTAAGACCACTGCAGTCTTGGGTTTATACACACATGTAGGATACTTGGGGTTGTCTTGAGGTTATCTTGAGATGATTTCGGGGCTTAGCGTCCCCGCGGCCCGGAAGCAGCCCGTAGCAGCTGTCTTACTCCCAGGTACCTATATATTTATTGTTAGGTGAACATGTGCATCAGGTGAAAGAAACTTTGACCATTTGTTGTGCCTAGGCAGGGATTCGAACCCGGACCCTTATGACTACAATTCCCAGTCGTTGTCTACTCTGCCACGAGGACCCCCGCAACCCCTCCGGCTATCATTGCTAGTAGATAATTATCAGTCTGCCCATCTAACTCTCCCAGTAAACAAAAATCTACCTGTCTACTCATCCAAGTGAACAAATACCAATCCGTCTGCTCATCCCAGGAAACAAACGCAATCTACCCATCCATCCTTGTGAACAATTACGAATCTGGCCGTCAAACCATCCCAGGAATTGATTACCATCCTGCCCGTCTACCCATTACATGAATCGGCTACCTGCCTGCCCGCCTACCCATACCAGGAATCAATTATCAACCTGCCCAGTCTACTTTTATAGTCATTCAAACAGTTCATCCCTTAATTGTGTTGTATTTTTTAATGTCGCGTTCACTCCCAGTTCTCGCTTACCGCTGTTGAACACCTGCAATTGGGGTTTGCTTTTAACATTATTTTATTCAGCAACTTGTTGTTAGGATGTAGTTTTGTGTGAGGGTTCAATAAGAGTTTTTTTCAGCTGCGTGAGGTTGCAACAAGAGGTTTTCTCAGCTGTATGAGGTACAAAAGAGAGTTTTCCAGCTGAGTGAGGTTGCTACAACAGGTTTTCCAGCTGAGTGAGGTTGCAACAAGAGGTTTTCAGTAGTATAAGTTTAGATAAAGTATTTTCAGCGATGTGAGGTTTCAAACGATGTTAAATGACGACACGGGCAATCTTTTCCAGCAGTATGACCCACGACACGACTCTCCAGTGAATGATTTTACGGCACGGAAGGTTTCTTACTTGCGTGAGATGAAGATTTCTCTACTTGCGTGAGCTGAAGGGTTTTTCTACTTGCGTGAGCTGAAGGGTTTTTCTACTTGCGTGAGCTGAAGGGTTTTTCTACTTGCGTGAGCTGAAGGGTTTTTCTACTTGCGTGAGCTGAAGGGTTTTTCTACTTGCGTGAGCTGAAGGGTTTTTCTACTTGCGTGAACTGAAGGGTTTTCTACTTGCATGAGCTAAAGGGGTTTTTCTACTTGCGTGAGCTGAAGGTTTTTTTTACTTTCGTGAGCTGAAGGATTTTTTTACTTGCGTGAGCTGATGGGTTTTCAACTTTAGTGACCTGTCGATGCGTTATTTTCAAAATGGCACAAAGTTACGTGGCAAAAAAATCACGAACCTGGCGACTGAATTGTTAATCTTTGAATGTTGGAATGTAAAAAAAATAAGAGTATATTTTGTATGTCACGGAGCGTTTGTTGCGATATACTTTGTTCTGACACATACTTTTGTTTTGATACGTTTATTGTGCCATATTGTTAGGATTTATACTTTTGTTATCCATCCACTTGGACTGGCCATGGTGCTTTCCCTTTATAATTACCTTACGCTATACTTTTCTTGTGACGCTCTTTAAATGTGACACATATTTTATGAAGATACTGAAAAACATCTACGAAGCAAAGCCATAGAATGTACACCAACAGTATTATACAAGAACATACACAAGAACTGATACCAAGGCGACGGAAGGATTGAAAATTTCCATAAAATGTATTGAACTGGGTCACAAGGCTCGGGGGGGGGGGGGGCTAGGCTGCCGTATCGCCGCACTATTGGTACGGCGCCCGGTCTTGCCCTTTGAATACCAAACTCCACATTAGCTATACATAGGGCTTGTTCCGACGCAGTCTCTGTAATTGATTTGCTGTTGTGGGTGTCTGCGATGGCGACAAGTTGTTTTGCATGTTAGATATTGAGATTGACGGCCGGGTGCGAGGAACGGGGTGGATTGGACAGCCTAATTACTCGATAGTATTGTGGAGGCGGTCGCCTAGGGGTTAATGGCGGCCGACCAGGTGAGAGACAAGAAGGGTACCAGTAACAAGGGCTCACCTTGAACTGTAGGCTTCTGGGAGAGGCTTCTTGGGGTGTACTGGGGGTAGAAAGGTTGACGAAGTCCCTGTATCAGCCAGAATATGGGTATCCTAATGCTAGAGGGTGGCGAATCAAGTGCTATGTCCATCATCACGTGGGCCGTGTTTATGTCGGTGAGTTTTGGACGCTGACTCATGGTGCTGGGTATATTATATAGGGATATGCAGGCGATGAGTCACAATAACGTGGCTAAAGTATGATGACCAGACCACACTAGCATGTGAAGGGACGACGACGTTTCGGTCCGTCGACAATCGACTTGAGAATGGTCCAGGACGGACCGAAACGTCGTCGTCCCTTCACATTCTAGTGTGTGGTCTGGTCATTATATAGGGATGTATTTGACTGGATTAGTTGAGCGATGCGTTCTTGTATTACTAGGATACAACATGTTTGATTAGCTAAGTCTTAGGTTGCACTACACTTAAGTCAGGGGTCAGGCTACAGATGCTTTGCTAATTTGGCCGTTAAGTGTGCCGAGCATTCCATCTGTCAGGAGTTAGTTATCGTGTCCACGTACAGGGGAGCCGGTGGCTGAGCGGACAGAACACTGGACGCGTGATCCTGTGGTCCCGGGTTCGATCCCGGGCGCCGGAGAGAAATAATGGGCAGAGTTACTTTCACCCTGTTACCTAGCAGTAAATAGGTACCTGGGAGTTAGTCAGCTGTCACGGGCTGCTTCCTGGGGGTGGAGGCCTGGTCGAGGACCGGGGCGCGGGGGATACTAAGCCCCGAAATCATCTCAAGATAACTCAAGATAACAGTATAATTGTGTGAAAAAGAGTTTCTTGCCACCGGAGCCAGTCCTGTTATCATCGTTGTCAGACACGTTATCGTTATCAGATCAAAGCCAAACAAATATACCGCACATACAATCCTTATCAGTCTTCACACACGCTATTCCCCTGAATATATAGTACGGCTTTAAACAGAAGACTATCACAGGTAGCTATTATAGAATGTACACTAATAACACTAATTTTTAAATAATTCATGGTGGGCTTCTCTCTCTCAGCGTGAGAATAAAGGGTTTTAAGGAGAGGGGGAGGGATCGTTGTTGGGGTCCTGGTGTTGGGAAGGATCTCATAGAACACAACCGACGCTTTGGTTATACATTATCAATAATTCCTTTCGACACTAATTATCTCATCTTAAAAGATGCAAACACAATGAGTTCACTATTAGTAAGCTGAGGGCGGGGTTGAGGAATTCTGACATGGCCCAAATTAAAGTCGATACGTTTTAAGGCGCAGACTCTGGCATACAAGTGCAGCGGGTGTGTAATTGGTAACCCAGTTTTATCTTGTTCCAACGGGTAGCCTAGTTACCGAGGCCCAACGGGTAGCCTAGTTACCGAGGCCCAACGGGTAGCCTAGTTACCGAGGCCCAACGGGTAGCCTAGTTACCGAGACCCAACGGGTAGCCTAGTTACCGAGGCCCAACGGGTAGCCTAGTTACCGAGACCCAACGGGTAGCCTAGTTACCGAGGCCCAACGGGTAGCCTAGTTACCGAGGCCCAACGGGTAGCCTAGTTACCTCGACCCAACGGGTAGCCTAGTTACCGAGGCCCAACGGGTAGCCTAGTTACCGAGCCCAACGGGTAGCCTAGTTACCGAGGCCAACGGGTAGCCTAGTTACCGAGGCCTAACGGGTAGCCTAGTTACCGAGGCCCAACGGGTAGCCTAGTTACCGAGGCCCAACGGGTAGCCTAGTTACCTCGATCCAACGGGTAGCCTAGTTACCGAGGCCCAACGGGTAGCCTAGCTACCGAGGCCAACGGGTAGCCTAGTTACCTCGATCCAACGGGTAGCCTAGTTACCGAGGCCCAACGGGTAGCCTAGTTACCGAGGCCCAACGGGTAGCCTAGTTACCGAGGCCCAACGGGTAGCCTAGTTACCTCGATCCAACGGGTAGCCTAGTTACCTCGATCCAACGGGTAGCCTAGTTACCGAGGCCCAACGGGTAGCCTAGTTACCGAGGCCCAACGGGTAGCCTAGTTTCCGAGGCCCAACGGGTAGCCTAGTTACCTCGCTCCAACGGGTAGCCTAGTTACCTCGATCCAACGGGTAGCCTAGTTACCGAGGCCTAACGGGTAGCCTAGTTACCGAGGCCTAACGGGTAGCCTAGTTACCTCGCTCCAACGGGTAGCCTAGTTACCTCGATCCAACGGGTAGCCTAGTTACCTCGATCCAACGGGTAGCCTAGTTACCTCGATCCAACGGGTAGCCTAGTTACCTCGCTCCAACGGGTAGCCTAGTTACCTCGATTCAACGGGTAGCCTAGTTACCTCGATCCAACGGGTAGCCTAGTTACCTCGCTCCAACGGGTAGCGTAGATACCTCGCTCCAACGGGTAGCCTAGATACCTCGCTCCAACGGGTAGCCTAGTTACCGAGGCCTAACGGGTAGCCTAGTTACCGAGGCCTAACGGGTAGCCTAGTTACCGAGGCCCAACGGGTAGCCTAGTTACCGAAGCCTAACGGGTAGCCTAGTTACCGAGGCCCAACGGGTAGCCTAGTTACCGAGGCCCAACGGGTAGCCTAGTTACCTCGCTCCAACGGGTAGCCTAGTTACCGAGGCCCAACGGGTAGCCTAGTTACCGAGGCCCAACGGGTAGCCTAGTTACCGAGGCCCAACGGGTAGCCTAGTTACCGAGGCCCAACGGGTAGCCTAGTTACCTCACTCCAACGGGTAGCCTAGTTACCTCGATCCAACGGGTAGCCTAGTTACCTCACTCCAACGGGTAGCCTAGTTACCTCGATCCAACGGGTAGCCTAGTCACCTTGGCCCCAACGTGTAGCCTAATTTACCCTAGTCCTACGGGTAGCCTTCTCACCTAACCCCAACGAGTAACCTAGTTAACTCGTCTCCAAAATTAGATGAGGAGCCTCCCATTACGATAACTGCCTCAGTAATTACTGCGCTCATTTCAAACTATTACCGTATAAATGGTAGTCTTTTTATATGATCTGTTGAGGGCCTTCTCTTCTTAAACTATCTGGCAAGTCACCGTCCAAACGCTGCAAACGCAAACGAAACTGAGCATTGTTGAAAAAATCCACAAGGGCCGTGAGGAGGATTCGAACCTGCGTCCGAGAGCATCCCAGACGCTGCCTTAATCGACTGAGCTGATGCATCACGCAATTGTGATTTCTGTGTGAACTGAGCATTGTTGCACTGTCGATTTTCGGTGGTATGACAATATCTGGTCGTGTGGTTGGCACGTACAGAATTGTTGTTTACAGTGTCATGACAAAAGTCGTATTAGACATGTCCATGTAATATTGCCGGAGTTTAATAGTTTCAGTTCACGAATGTTATTCATAAATGGTTGTTCATTATTTAATTTATTTAGTTTAATTAATTTTAATAACCCTCCAAAGGATGAAAGACCTTAAACCAAACATCAATTAAACCAAGCCTAACTTAATAAATATATCCTCTTAAATTTGTTGAAACTAATTTGCTCGAACTAAATCTTTACCAATAGCTGCAGTTTCTGAAGTCATCACTATAGCTAAATGGTTTCCCAAGTAAATATAGATATTTGCATAGAAACTAGACAAAATAGCGATAAATAGTGGTGTATGTGTCAGAGGAGAGTACAGTTACTTTGGTTAGGTGTTGGTTTAAAACTAATCAAACTCTGGAGGTTTGTTAAGGTCACCACAATAGCTTACTGGCCAACAATCAAGGAGGTTTTGGTCCAAGACTAAAGTCATCTCCCAGTGTGTGTGTAGGCCGAAGGTGCAGGTCTCAGGGTAAGAATATATATACTGTATATATATCAACCTAACTGTATATATATCGAGTGCAGACATTGGTGTGGGGCCAACATATGTCACCGGAGGCAATAAAGAATCCAGTCACACAGATTATCTGAACTATTAAGGTTTAACGCACCAAAAGTCTGTGGATTACATTGGTGGTGGTCGAGGCCCTCTGCGTGAGATGGCCAATGTGTACAACACTGAACAGATAGACAGTGATATACCCTCCCCACTAGACAAAACGGGGGAGAGATGATGTGCAACGTTTGAGGAGCCACATTTAGAAACACCGAGCGTGTATACCGTTAATGTTTGTCACTTTTGAAACCCTCAGTGTTGGAGCAATATGTCTGGCCTCCAACACTTTTATTGCACTTCATATATTTGTGTTAATACTTTGAGTCATGTGGTGGTGATGCGCGGTGATGGTGGTGGGAGTGGCTGTGGGTGTAGGTGTGGTGGTGGTAGTACTGGTGATGACGGTGATGTTAAAGTTGATGGTAAAGTTGATGGTGGTAATAGTAGTGATGGTGGTGTGGCTGTCATCTCGCCACCTGCACCACATTCGATTGATGGAAGTTTTGGCTGTCAGCGCCGCCATGCCGGGCACATCACCAGGTCATTGTCCAAGTTCTGGCATACAAAATGAGGCAGTTAAGGCGGGTGGGAGACTGGCTCGTGGCAGTGACTCGTGGCAGTGGCTTGTGGTACCAGCTTTTGGTACACTGATCTTAATATAAACATGTCGTGTAAACCGGTCGATCACACAACATCGGGGTTTGGAGAAATGATCACCACTTTTGTCACTGATAAGATTAGATAAAGATATAAATAATATAACAAAGAATATTATTATAATCACAATATTAGTTGATTATAGATTTTACCACTAATTTAGGCTTTCTAAATTAATAACAATTGAAGCAGGGCCGAACAGTTAGTGAGAGGACAGCTGAATTAGCTATACTCGGCCCCGTATAGCCATTTGTATACATCTTTTGATTATACATTAATACTTGGCAATACTAACGCCTTCTGATAATTACTAATATAAAGCAATACTTGTGTGATCACGTTTGACTAATTTACTCTCGTTCTTTCCGGCATATTTAATGCAGTTGATAGTGGAGAGGATTGCTATAATGTGTACTTTGACTTTAGTAAAACTTTGATACTCTGCCTCAAAAAAGACCGATTAGAAAGGTGGAGGCACATGGTATTGTGGAACTATTCTAAGTTGGATTAGGGCGTGGTTATTTACAAGAAAACAGAGTAAATAGAAATAAATAGGAAGATTTAGACATAGGATCAGTAATTTGCAAATATGATGATATAAAAAATAGAGTGGAAAATACATTCAGACGTTTCAAAATTGCTAAAAGGCGAATTAAATAGGGATTAAAAAGGAGCGAAGGATTTAAAGTTGGAGTTTATTAATGATACCTAGAGCTGCGAGCCTAGGTGATGTTATAAAAGTAGCCATATAAATGTAATAACGTCGGAATACCTACTACGGAGGGAATGAACTAAATATAGACTGTTGCACCCAAAAAGGTCCACATCTGGTTCTTTTTATTCTGTAGAGGACCCGAAAAAAGTCAATAACCAAATCTTAATATTACATATTTGAGCTAAATTAGGTCTCCAATTGCTTATTTAGGCCTAGGATTCTTTATTTAGGCCTGGGACAGGTTAAGCTGTTGTGCTTTTGTTATGCCCATTAGAATATGTGGATTCCCCTTGGTGCAACAGTGTATATTGTCTACATACCGTCCACAATTCCTCTCCAATTGTATAGGTATACTATACTATAGGTATTATCTTGTTTAGAGGATGGGTTGAGAAGTCATTAGGCCGTACGCTCGGCATCAATCAATGATGTGCCGGGCCAATCACCAAATAAATTTGTGAAATTTATGTAAGGAATTTACACCAAGTCTTTTGCACTCTCCTTGAGTGCTTTGTCAAGGTCTGAGTGTGTGATTAGGACCAGACATCTCAACCTCTAATATTTAACCATTATTTGACGTTGAGATGTAAGTCTTGTCCCAACCACATACTCAGACTTTAACAAAGAACTCAGGAGAGTGCGAAAGACTTGGTGTAAATTCCTTATATAAATTTCACAAATAAATAAGTGTGGGTTTCTTTCCTATGTTGTTATGTCCGTGAGAAGACATTACTATTACTTAATAATAATATTAACCATAATAATAGTTATTATTGACAATAACAATAGATATTATTGACAATAACAATAACACTATTAACACTAATATCAGTAATAACAATATTTACAATAACTATAACTATTAACAATAATAATAACAATATTACCAAATAACTAGCAATATTAACCATAACAATAGCAATATTAACATCATCAACACTAACGATGATAGTAAAATAAATAACAATAAAAGTTTGTTCGCTGTAAAAGGCTTCCAAGTGTATAATAATATTGGAAGAATCCTGAAGGCTAGACTGGTCGTGAATTCCACAGCCTGTGGCCCTCGGCTCTGAAGATGGGCTGCAAAACAGGTTATGACTTCGCCCAGCTCACATATACCTCTTGGCCCTGACCTCGTTCTCAACTATCATATCGTGAGGCTACTTGTTCCCTCTCTATAAAAAGGGATAATGCTAGAATCCTTCCTCACGTTTAAACTTCAAACTAGGCCATCTTGACAAACATTAAGACTAGGCTATCGAGACAAACTTGGACTAAAACTGTCTAACTATAGATAAACTTTCCTGGGAAGTTTTTTCTTGAGGTAATAATGGCAATACAGTATAAACAATTTAATGCTGGGTTCAAATGGTTGAGATAACGTTTAGAGTAAGAGCTTTTGATATCACATAACGCGGGTGAGGAGTAGGGGAGGGAGGGAGGGAGTTCATGGAGAGTGGTGCAGTGGTGCAGAGTGAGGGAGGAAGGGGAAGAATGAGGGTGAAGGATAGCTGCTGCGCTCCTTTAGCAGCCAAAAATCTAAAACCAGAAATATTTTGTGAGGTTCGCCCTGCCTCTCAACATGTATCTTAACCATCTCTCTCTCTCTCTCAAGGCATGCCTCCAAAATCTCCTCAAGGCGCGCCTTCACCATTACCCCTCAAGAAGGTAATGGTGAATGGTGAAAGGGCCCTCATTGCCCCTCAAGGCGCGCCTTCATCATCACTCCTCAAGGCGGGCCTCACCGTGAAGCCTGCCATTTCAACAATCCGGGGGCGGCAGACAAGCCACACTCGCGATAATTCAACCATAAATCTCGTTCACTTCAGAAAGCAGCACTCGAGTTTCTTATTTTGGGCATGACAAAGAAAACGTGAATAAGTTTAGGTTACATAGTGTGTTTCAACATGTCTCGCAAGCTTTTGAACGTGGTGCTGGCCCAGAAGAACACGTCTCTATAAGAAGCCTCCTCCTTCCCTACTCTCGATGTAATGTATTTAGCATGGAAAATGCTAATCCATTATTACTATACTGCACATAGAATATGTATGATAATACGATAGAAGTTGGGATTGTAGGAGCTAGGAGTTAAGGAACGGTTGCAAAGCACTTGAACCATCAGGAATTGATCGCCGACTTGCAAGAAGCAAGGCCGTTGCTGTACCAACCAGTCCAAATGGTTACCAACCCCACCCTCCCCCGGCAGTATCACTCGTGAGGCTGCACGCTTGAAATGCCCCCAAATCCACACCCTGTGTCGCATGAAAGTCTATAAAACTGCAAAATACCTATTTACCCATAGGAAGCATCTAGTATACATCCACCCAGGAACTCACATATGTCTCTCCTGCGATTGAAACACTCCAGCAATCCCGCGGCTGTGTTACCCTTGAGGTTGTACCATAAATCTACAACCCTGTTTCCAATCAGCGTTTTCTTACGTGTTTTCTGAGTGAAAATTTATCGAATTGATATCCATTATCACAATACTTTAGGGAGATAATATCACCACATACTTTAGGGAGATAATATCACCACATACTTTAGGGAGATAACATTATCACATAGTTTAGGGAGATAACATTATCACAGTTTAGGGAGATAACATTATCACATAGTTTAGGGAGATAACATTATCACATAATTTAGGGAGATAACATTATCACATACTTTAAGGAGATAACATTATCACATAATTTAGGGAGATAGTATTATCACATAGTTTAGGGAGATATCATTATCACATAGTTTAGGGAGATAGCATTATCACATAGTTTAGGGAGATAGCATTATCACATAGTTTAGGGAGATAGCATTATCACATAGTTTGGGGAGATAACATTATCACAGTTTAGGGAGATAACATTATCACATAGTTTAGGGAGATAACATTATCACACTACATTAAAAAGATAACATCACACAACTTTAAGGAAATAACTATGACAATTATAAAAAATGAGATAGAACTATTCAGAAGAAACGTTGATAATTTACTACTTTTGTTTTCATTGCGCCTTTATGCCTGTTCATGCCAGCCTAAAGTAATATTATTTTGGTCTCTCCTCGCCTCAGTAGTATGAGGATAATCAGACCACATTGACTGACACGTACAAGATGCTTAACACTCTATAAATATTTGAGAAGTGTGTGTGTACGTAAGGAGTCCTTGCAGGGGGATAGGCTGTTTACGCGGGCTGCCTCGCTCAACATTTGTGTCTCCTCTTCAGAGGACATTCTTGGCTGATGTATTAACAAACAACTCGTGGACCAGACTGTGACCAGCGCCGGACACACTACACAATCTTGGCTCACAAAACCCGTTCTGTCCATTGGCCATTGTACAAAATACAAAGGTTTTTGCCTAACCAAAGCAAGCTACCTAACCTATCGAGGCCGATGCATAGAAAAAGGTCAATTTTTACATTGCTTTAATTTTTGTTGATACGTTGCGTTTTTTTCGGATTATCCGATTTAGTAAAAAAAAATTAAAAAAAAAGACTATGCGCCTTTGTAGTTTGCTGGCTCGCCGGACCCTAAATGACCTCGCTCACTGGAGCCTAAAATTATTATACCTTTTTTTTACGTTTTCTAAGTTATTTTTGGGGTTATATTTAGAAATGTGGTGTCGAAATGTTTACAAAAGAAAATGCTAGAGTAGAGAAACAAAGCAGAAGGTGTATTGATAGTAGATTAGGCTTGAATATACAACTATAGGGTGTGGATATACAAATGTTTACAAACATAGAATACAAACATTTTTAATGTTCCTCAGTTATTTTTCAACATCAGTTACGCAAGGTAACTATAAGGAGAAAGCGCTAGGTCATTACGACAATATAGCACTTGGAAGGGAGATAAGGATAAGAATTTAGGATAGGACGCAGGAAAGCAATGGTGTCCAAATACTTAAGCGGTTGGGGGGATCCAATGTAAACAAAATTTAAATATATGGAACGGTGCGCACATAATCAGTCTATATAACTAAAAAGAAAATAAAGATAATATTCATATTATTTCGTCAGGTAATGTGCGGTGCAAAGATAAATATGCACAAACAAATATGGTGAGGAGTGGTTGGCCGAGGTATTCAACTCTGGTTGGTCCCCCTGGTACTTTGGTTGTCAATTAACAAGCTCTGCCCACACTGTACTCGTTGTCAAAAAGTTCTTTTTTCTAAATTTACACAATTTTAGGCATTTTATGATCGTGAAGGTTCGTTACCACGCATTTTTCTAGTCTACATTTTGATATTCAAAGGCTATCTTTTTAGGCAACTTTCTTTGGCAGCCAGAAATTCAAGCTGCCCACTGCCTAGGAGCTAGCGTATGCTTAAGTCATTTTATCCTCCAAGCTTTTAATTACTATCACAAACCAAGTGAGACAGGAACGCGTGTCTCCCTCATTTGTTGGATTTATTTGCAAACCAGCTTTTTTGTCAATAAACCGGAGGGGATATGGCTGTACTCTGAGAACCAGCTAAAGCGAATGACAAGCCTTCATCTCTAGAAATATTCCAGTTCACCACTACGGTGTTACTAGCTACATCACTGTACTAAATAAGCTAGGTTAGATAGCTCATAGTTTTGTTGACGCATACAGCAAGAAACCCTCGGAGACGCGATCAAACTTGGTTTCTAATGCTAATGTTTATGAGGCGAGCAAGAGAGCTAATTTGAATATTGAGTGGTGTTGGTAACGGCGCTATCAGTTGTCTTCACGGGAAGTGGGCTAGACTAGTCAACCCACCCTATTGACGGCGGGTTTAACCCTCCAGATGGTGGGGTTCGACCCTCGTACGGTGGGCCCGACCCAGGTGACGGTGGGCCTCCCTTGCCAGCCTTCTCGCCCAGACCAACACAGCCACACAACTTTGCCCCAACTACAGTAGCAGGGGGCACTACTCTGTTGACAACCTCGGTGTGGTATCAAGTGTAACCACTGCCACAGGAAAGAACATTCCAAGAAACTGTGTAGATATGGACAACCGTCAAAGGAAAAAGGGTTTGGATAGACAAGATTAGTTTTTACACTTATTTTATTAGTTTTTTTTACAGTTTTTACACAGGACCAGTTGACTGGAGGGTCAACTAGAGTAATGTTAACGAGACCACAGTAGAAGTGGAGCGTATATTGACTAGTATACAGGGCTTATATAAAAATATCTTTGGGAAGGAAAAAATAATGGAAGTTATCACACTCGAGATTTTATAATGTTTCCCCATTGTTTGGTACAGGACGCCTGTTTTTCTTATCGAGGTCCCCCTAGGCCAACGACTTACCTTTTCCCAGGATGCAACCCACAACAATTGACTAACTCCTAGATTCTTATTTATGGCCCAGTGCACACAGTCGTCGGATCTAAGGGAATATATGCCCAAACGTCTTGCTCTGCCAGGGAATCGAACTCGAGAACAGTAGGTTGTGAGCCGACTGCGCTAATACGCTTACTGTGATGTTCACAGTTCGATAATTGTCTTGATGTGACAGATGGCATCAACACCACCCGTATAACTTACCATTAACTGTGTGTTTACCAAAGCGTGCAGACTCCCAACATGGTAATGTAAACCAAG
The DNA here is from genome assembly GCA_020271785.1 of Procambarus virginalis. Taxonomy (NCBI): domain Eukaryota; kingdom Metazoa; phylum Arthropoda; class Malacostraca; order Decapoda; family Cambaridae; genus Procambarus; species Procambarus virginalis. The sequence goes on along the minus strand of WNGS01048622.1, from coordinate 13,133 downwards.
CCTCTTGTCATCCGGGCCGGCGCCGGTCTCGGGCTTATAGGCTACACATATATACACTCAAAGTACTGTATACTTCGAACAAGACTAGGCGCGTCTGGGATCATCCCGGACGAAGGTTCGAACCCTCATCACGGCCCTTGTGGATTTGTTCATTTGATGCATCATGCTATTGTGATTTCCGTGTGTACTGTATACTTTATTCTCGCCCTCTGTTCAGGACCATAATATACTTTCTGGTTGGTCAGTAAACTGTTATAGTGACCTTAATAACCCTCCATGGTTAATAGGATTGAAGCCTAACACGGAACCCCAACACTAACTGCCGGTAACAGTATTGTAGGGGAAATTATCATAATGGGTAATTATGACCTATTCATCCATTTAAACTTTAACGAACGAGACATATTCACACGTGTTATGTTAATCAATGAATTAGGTAGTTTTAAGGCCTGTAAACTTTGTTCCGTATATTCTTGGCCAAAAGGGCCTAGTTGCCAAGTCTTGCTGGTTGTGATAACAATGTCATTTCCGTTATTTTACAGTTTAAATCCAGTGTCAGTAGCCTGTTACAACAATGCTGGTTGCTCTTGGCTCTAGACCAATGGTTTTATTTCCGCAATGGCGGTGTTGCAAAGGTTGCCTCCACAGTTGTTGGGAGACGGTCCTTACTTTTTTTTGCTTGTCGTAGATGTGGCTTATCACGGGTCGTAGATATGACTTTCGCGAGTCGTAGGCATGGATTATCACGGGTCGTAGATATTACTTTCCACGGGTCGTAGATATGGTTTATCACGGGGGTCGTAGATATGGCTTTACACGGGTCGTAGATATAGCTTTTCACGGGTCGTAGATATGGCTTTTCACGGGTCGTACATATGGCTTTTCACGGGTCGTACATATGCTTTTCAAGGTCGTAGATATGGCTTTTCAAGGTCGTAGATATGGCTTTTCACTGGTCGTAGATCTGGCTTTTCACGGGTCGTAGATATGTCTTTTCAAGGTCGTAGATATGGCTTTTCAAGGTCGTAGATATGGCTTTTCACGGGTCGTAGATATGGCTTATCACGGGTCGCAGATATGGATTTTCCCGGGTCGTTGATATGGCTTATCACGGGTCGCAGATATGGCTTTTCACGGGTCGTAGATATGGCTTTTCACGGGTTGCAGATATGACTTTTCACAGGTCGTAGATATGGCTTATCACGGATCGTAAATATGGCTTATCATGCGGCGTATATATGACTTCACAGGCCGTAGATATGACGTATCATGGGGCATATATAGCTTATCACTGGTCAATGATATATGAAAATGATGACACCACCAATTGCTTTATATATCTTGCAATTGCATCCCCTCACCATCCACTGTTGTCCACTGCGTGCTGCAGTTGACTTTAGCGCCCTTAATCTATTTGCGCTGTAAGTGCCGGGAGAATATGGAGGCCGCGTTATGTTCTGCTCCAGCCTCGTGCACTAGGCTGCGACGGCCAGCGAACCCTCTCTGCTGTCAGCCGCGTTTGTTAGTCGGTGGAGAGCCCTTTCCTAGTGATTCTCCCTCTCCACTCTCCGTCTTGAATGAGTCACTCATTTCGGTTTAAATTTCAGCAGTCTTGGCTTGAGAATTATCAAGCACGCGATGTATCAATTAGGAAATATCGAGGTTACTTAGTGGGATCGAATCAGCGTTCTTGGACCCTCCAGTCACAAGCAGTCGGTTGTATGTGGTTCTGGAGGAGGCCAGGAACGCAGGTTTGATCCTATAGTAATGCGTCAATATTTATTTATTACCATATACAGTATATAATATTTACTGTAGTAAAATAACTTGCTTATACCGAAGACTGAATTTCAAAAAATTATTTGAATCGCTGGCTCTGGATTCACAAGTCTGTGTCAGTCACAGACACAGACTTTGCAGAGCTAAGAAAAAAGCCTCGAGCCTTCTGCTGCATGATAAGTGAGCTTGGGCTTCAAGAGCGCTCCTGGCGTTGCTCTCACCACTCTCCTGTATGTGTGAATGGAGGTAGCAGCGAAACGCTAAGACCTTCTGGACTTGGCAGATATACTGTGTGATCATGGCCACTGCTGGTGTTGGGTATGGTCTGGCTGGGAGGTCCCTAACCGTTGGGGATGGTCTGGCTGGGAGGTCCCTAACCGTGGGGATGGTCTGGCTGGGAGGTCCCTAACCGTTGGGGATGGTCTGGCTGGGTGGTCCCTAACCGTTGGGGATGGTCTGGCTGGGAGGTCCCTAACCGTTGGGGATGGTCTGGCTGGGAGGTCCCTAACCGTTGGGGATGGTCTGGCTGGGAGGTCCCTAACCGTTGGGGATGGTCTGGCTGGGAGGTCCCTAACCGTTGGGATGGTCTGGCTGGGTGGTCTAACCGTTGGGGATGGTCTGGCTGGGTGGTCCCTAACCGTTGGGGATGGTCTGGCTGGGTGGTCCCTAACCGTTGGGGATGGTCTGGCTGGCTGTAGGGTCGCCGCCAGCCTAGCTCAAGTTACAGCCTCTACTGTTTCTGTGAGCCAGCTTCCGCTCGCTGTACTTACTCCGCATATGGTATAACACAGCTTCATATATCTGTTTCATTGGCTACGTGAACCTTTTATCCGGTACGTGTTAGTTTACATAATCACTCATTTGTTAATTACACCGTGTGCAACGTCTGATTAATGAATTCCATTATTATGCAAATCCGCCATTTGCATTGAACTGCATGCAAATTAGTCGTGATTAGTTACCCATAAAATCATTACTGAAATGTTCACCAAGGAAGCCCAAGGGTGGAAACGAAAGTGAAATGACAATATTAATAATATCACTAGGAATCCACAATGGCGGGATACATACGCGAAAATCATGGAACAATCCAGAAATAATAATAATAAAATAATGAAAACTACTATTAATAACAAAAGTAAAAATAATTCTGACTATGAACAAAACCTTAAATTTTTTGGAAATGTATTTGCGTCATGGTTACCATGGTAACTCCGTCATCGAGTGGGAAGATGGCGGACATCTGTGTAAACGTTGTTGGTTATGATTAAGCTTGGTGATGTTTTGAGAGGTCGGAAGGCATACTAGGACAGCTTGCTTCCTGAAGGTTATATTTGCTTGCCTGCAAGAGTTTAGTCATGCCAGTGACGTGGTGGTAGTAATAGTAGTTACATTAATGTAACACTACTAGTAGTGGTAGTAGCAGTTGTGGTAATGATGGTAGTCGCAGACTCGCTCATTAACTTAACACAGTGTCATATGTTCACCTTCATCACACATATATTTGACGGCCACTCCTCTTGGCTTGAACAAGCCTCTATAAAACAATTAGTTCTCCGACTATATTTATTCCATCCAGCATTCTTTTAAAAGAATATCTTACCTTTTAAACGAATGTCTTACTAGTCAGTCTTACTTACTTACTTACTTTCTAAAAGCTAAGTACGTACGAATTCGTGACTATTGACGACCGTCACAATAGGTACTATCTAAACAGGAGGATGGGTTCATTTTGAATGCATAATATGTTAAAAGTGATCAATGGGGAGACGGGTGCAGCTTTAACGAGCTTGGCCTGAGGATGGGGTGTTTGCAAAGCGCTTTTATTCATAAACGGACTTCGGCGGCTACTTGGAATGAACATTTAGCCTTGGGTGATGAAGCTGGTTTGCTATAAAATACGTTGGAATGCATAGTTAAAGGTTTCACGGACTTGAAGCATGATGCTTCTGAGATCACCGCAGCTTTGAGTGACCAAATATGAGGGACCTGTGTGAGGCTCGTGTCATAATCAGCCCAAGGAAACGCGTCTCCTCCAGATAATGTAGCCTGAACATTTAGTTACAGGTCTTTGTCTGGAGGACTCCTCGATTATGACAGAATTTGCACATGTATAGTTTTCGTAGGTGAAAACCGAAACCCAGGCTAGAAGGGAGGATACTAATTGGTGTAATCAGTGCGGTTGTAAATACTGTGAGGCTACGGATCCTGTTCTTCGTTACGCCTTCCTGATGGTGAGGGGGGGGGGGGGAGGCCGAGGTCACAAGCTCCATAGTACTTAGGAAGAAGAATTATTCACTGTCAAGATGTCAGGAGCAAGCTGCCTGCCATCGTGGTAGCTAGTTCTATCGTAGCCCTGTAATAATAAGTTATTTATCATGTGTAATAATAATTGATACTGTCATTACCGCACTGAAAACCAAATTTAAATATGTAAAATTTCACGATTCCTCCTATTTCTCCTTGGTCTGTATTTTAGACTTATATATTTACATGCTAAATAATAAGAGTAGCTCCTAGTATTAGGTGTAATTCAAACTTAAGTTTGTAAATATTTGCAGAATGGAAATAAGAAATTTGCATTTCTCGGTAGTGCTAAATTGTAGCCTAACCCCACACGTGTCCTCACAAACACCACATGAGAGTTGAGATATAAATATGCACTATCTTTAAAATGATGAGTTACGCATGATAGCGGGAATTACGGCAATTAGTGTGTAATGGCAGGTTTGGTGGTAGATATATTAAGGCGTAATGAAAAAGTGTTCTCTAGTTCAAACAACATACAGATCTACTTGCACATATTATAGTTAATATCCTGAATCTTTAATGCGTCTGGTTACGCTTCCAAGAATCGAAAGGTAATTAAAGCTTAACACTAGTAAATTGCACATAATAACTCTTGACCATAATAACTGATGATGAAATAATAATGATGATTATCTCTGGTAAATACTGCCTACACAAACTACAAGAG
>WNGS01048612.1:25847-42743 GCA_020271785.1 Procambarus virginalis | reverse complement strand
TCACTGAGGCATTAGAGGAAAAACATAATGCAGATGTCGTATACACAGATTTTGCAAAGGCTTTCGACAAACGTGTTTTGTCATAGTGGTCAAGTAGCTGTGAGTCTACCAGTCAGTAGCTGTGAGTCTACCAGTCAAGTAGCTGTGAGTCTACCAGTCAAGTAGCTGTGAGTCTACCAGTCAAGTAGCTGTGAGTCTACCAGTCAAGTAGCTGTGAGTCTACCAGTCAAGTAGCTGTGAGTCTACCAGTCAAGTAGCTGTGAGCTGCCAGTCTCTGTGTTTCTACTCTATTATTATCCTCAGCCATTTGTTTTTGAATTTCTAACTGCCTAGTTTGTTCTTCTGCTTGTTACCTCTAATTGCAACTGAACTACCATTCTCGCATTTTGTGCCTTACTTTCTCTCTGTTGAGCTTCAATTCTAGCAAATTCTAACTGAGTTTCTGCCTCAAGACACTTTAAACCATCTGCTCACTTGTCTCTTCACGTACCTCAGTCAGAAATTCTTCGCCTAGTTCACCATTTTCTACTAGATGGGTCACTATGACTCACAATTTATGCCTTATTCATTCTATTGTTGGCTGTTATTCTAACCTATTTGTCATATTATTAAGGCAGACTTTGTTAGGCTTTTAATTCCCTCAAAGTCAGGATTAGCCAACAATGGCTCAACTTGATCCTCCATTGATAACTAACACTTGGCACTTAACCTAAATAATTAAACAGAATGGCACTGCACTACACACTTAATTGAATAGACACTGAAATTTGCTTGGCCTCACTGCGCAAACAAATATGATGACTTACCTCCAAAATCGTGAAGCGTAGGTTGATAGTTACACAGGGCAGTTCACTGGCATGTAATACTGCACAAAGTTTTTTCTAGGGCACACTTGTTCCCAGGAAGGCAAGGTTAGATTAGTAAAGTTTTATTAACATGTGGGAAACAATATCCCGGACATGCCCACACAATATGTGTTAAGTCTGGTTCACACCGCTCGTTGAACTACAGGGACAATAAAATACGTTGTTGTCAAGGGGAACATGAGAGTAAACCCTGTATCAAAAGGCGTTCAACCAGGGTGCCTCATCAGTACGTACCATATAAAAATAGTCATGTTTTCACCAGGTTACAAAATAAACACATGTAAAATTAATATATATATAATATTTCAAATAATATATACTCATATATCTCAAGTAATATAATGGCACACTAAGATAATTATAATATAATAAGAGTTCTCCCAGATAACTGCACTACTAAGACAAGATACAGAAGATAAAACAAACAGACACAACTTATCAGACCAGTTGCCTCAAAGGCCTGCTCGCAGATACTAACTGGCGACGGAGCCCCCCAGCTCTCGCCCCTCCACAACATAACCAGTGGTAATTTACATAAAATTATCTTACTTAAATGAACAACATGACTGGGCTAAAGCAAGCATTAAAAATAACATAAATATGAATGATCAGGTTAACAGCATCAACAGAGTAACATATTTTATATAAACAATATATTTAGTGAGAATAATAAAGAGGAAAAACTGGCAATGCACAATACAAGCTTTCCTGTATTTTATCAGGAAGTGACCCGAATCTCACACGTCCTGTACCTGTGACTTATCAAGCCCCCCCTCCCACTCCCCTCAACTGTGTGCCAAGACATATGATACATTACAAAAATATATATACATGCCTTCATGCAAGAACAAAGCATAATAAATTTTATATTGTACATTAAAAGAACACTGCTTTCCCCAAAGTGGTGGGTTTTCTGAGGGAAGAAAACGTAGGTCTGTGCATGGAGATGGTCTAACCGCCCAAGTTGCGCGCACAACAGCCAGTGTTTATATAAGCTTTGCCCGCGGTCTGGTGGGCCCCTGTTCTCACCACGCATGCAGCTGCTTCACTTACAAAACGTAAACACAGAAGTTTAGCCTGCTCAACTGTGCCCCCCACATGGACCCTACACCAGTTCCTATCGAGGTCTCAGAGCGACCCGTCAGGGGCGTCTTGCCCTCCTCAACATCTAAGGTACAATTGTGTCTGTGTTTTCCCTTCCATGTATGAGCGTGGAGCCCCCACCTAGGTTTAGGGATGCCCCCAGCGTCTGGCGTGTGCCTAGCACCGTGTCCCTTGTACGTGTTGTGTCGCCTAGGTAGCTTCCTCCCTCCCTGGCAGGGCCGGAAGCCCTAGCTGCTGCTCTTTTGGGCGCTCAGCCGTGAGGGCGCTCGGCAAGGTCCCTCCTTGCCCTCTGTGGCGCGCGCCCCTGTGGCACGCCTGTGTGGGGCTTTCTCTCGCCGGCGGGCTGGCGACGCTTTGTATGGAAGTGCCGTCATGTGGCGCCCCTCGGGCCCCTTGGCGCTTCTTTAGGCAGGGGCCACTTCAGTTCCTATGCCCAGGCTGGGCCACTTACGTTTCTTTGCCACTGGCCGGGGCCACTTCTGTCTATTATGCCCCAGGACAGGGGCCACTCCAGATTATTATGCCTCAGGCTGGGGCCACTTCAGTTTCTTATGCCCCAGGATAGGGCTACTTCAGTTTCTTATGCCTCAGGCTGGGGCCACTTCAGTTTACTGTGGCCCAGGCTGGGGCCACTTCAGTTTACCGTGGCCCAGGCTGGGGCCACTTCAGTTTACCGTGGCCCAGGCTGGGGCCACCTCTGCTTCTTATGCCTCTGGCCGGGGCTACTTTAGTTATTGCCCAGTCTGCATGGGACCTCTTGAGATTATTGTGCCTCAGGCTGAGGCCACTGCAGTTTCTTTTTTTTTTTTTTTTTTTTTTTTTTGAGATATATACAAGAGTTGTTACATTCTTGTACAGCCACTATTACGCGTAGCGTTTCGGGCAGGTCCCTGGAATACGATCCCCGCCGCGAAGAATCGTTGTTACAACCAAGTACACATTTTACTGTTGCGTTAAACAGAGGCTACAGTTAGGGAATTGCGCCCAGTAAATCCTCCCGGCCAGGATACGAACCCATGACATAGCGCTCGCGGAACGCCAGGCGAGTGTCTTACCACTACACACGGAGACTGTGGTGTAGAGACTGTGGACTCTTATGCCCAGGAAGGGGCTGCTTCAGTTACTTATGCCCAGGTCTGGGCCACTTCAGTTTATTATGTCCCAGGCGGGGCCACTCCCATTTTATGCTCCACGCTTCAGTTCTGCCCCAGCTGGAGCCACTTCTGTTTATTATGCCCCAGGCTGGGGCCACTTCAGTTTACTGTGGCCCAGGCTGGGGCCACTTCAGTTTATTATGCCCCAGGCTGGGGCCCCCTTCAGCTCTATGCCTTTGGCTGGGCCACTTCGGTTTCTACACCCTTGGCTGGGCCACCGGTTCCCGTGTGTCTGGAAGAAACTGCGGCCTCCCCGGCTGCTGGTTAGCCAGACTTGTTGTCTGCCCGGTGTAGCCTGGAAGGTTGTCATAGCCGCTGCCGTCTTAGCTGCCATCGTTCAGGGGTTGATGTCCAGCCAACGTTCTTCCCGCAATGTGCTCGCTGTGTTCCCTGTCCAGCCGACGTTCTTCCTGTGATCAGTTAAGCCGACGATGTTATTCAGATGTCCCTGCCGCTGTGTTCTAGCGCTGATGCTCGGTTGGGGCTGTTGCAGCTGGTCCAGCTGTCTGCCCCTAGTGTCCGAGCCGCCGCTCTCTTACTACGTTGTTGCTGTTTCGGTGTTTCCAGCTGCTGACGTGCTAGCTGCTGTTATCCTAGCCCCTTTTGGCAGGGGAAAGCTTCAGCTTTAGCTTTAGTTCGTTCCCGACGTTCCCTTAACGTTAGCTCCCAGGTTCTAATGGTCCCTAATTGACTTGAAGTCGGACTTCTACTTATCACTGAAGTTTTCCCTGGTGGCCAGTTGAAACTATTTATTTATCTTCAGCAGATGTTGATGCTCCAGTTTCGATGTCCAGCTGCAGGTGTTCCAGCTGCGGTGTCCAGCTGCTGATGTTCCGGGGCAGGATTTTGCAGTTTACATTTGGCAACAGTTGTTTATGTTAAGTCCCTGATTTTGCCCTTTTTCAGCCTGGTGTTTGTGTTATACATGCTACGTTAATGTTGGTTTAATGTTAAGGTTAGGGTTTCCCTGCTCACTTCCTCCTCCCAGTGTGGGACGTTTACTTATTTATCTATTTATGCAGTGATTTCTATGTTGTGCTTGACCTTACTCTTGTCATTTCCCGTTTGCACCTGTTCGGTGATGTTTTAAATTTATTATTTAACAAATTTAATGTTTCACGTCTTGGATTTATCAATTAATGACAGTCCCCAGTTATGCTAAATTTTATATGGTAATATTAGTACTGTTTATATTATTACGGTTAACGTCCAGTCTCTTTATTATGAGCGCAGTTTCATGCGGCTTTGGCCTTCCCAGCCTAGCTTTGTGCTGTATTAACTTTGCAATTTTGTAGTATTGGTTTATTACATAATTTCTTGTTTAATTTTGGCTATTCTTAATTGACAGTTTATTCCAGTCTTATTTTGAGCACAATTGCGTACAGTTGGACATACTACTTCTGCTGCGGTTCTCCTTGTGCGCCGTTGATGTTATTTACTATATTCATATATTTAATTCTAACTTATATTTCTTGTCTTGCCTTGTGAATTTGCAGCCTTCGCCTATTTTCTTTACCTTACACTTTCCTGAGTTGAACTTTAGCAGCCTTTTTCTAGACCTTTCCTTTAGTTTGTCCAGGTCTTCCTGTAGTAGTGAATGTCTGCGATCACCTGCCAGGTGACTTAGTGTTGTCTACAAGACGACTTCTTGATGCCTGCACGATGCCTCCTTGTTGGCGCCTTCCTGTTCCAGGATGATTACAAGATGATCTCCAGCTGGCGTCAGGACGACTTCAGGACGAACCCCAGACGACTCCTAGCTGCTTCTCATGTTGACTGGTGGCAATATATTATTTATTACATTATATATATTTATTTAAGTTCTGTTCTACTCAGTTCAGGTTTATGGTTGCCTCACTCCCCCCCTCTGCTATTACTTATAATTATTGATTTTATTCTGGGTCTTTCTGCTACTATATTATTGCTTTAAGCCTACTTGGCTTATGGTCATCGGTTTCATTGGCGGATTTGGCTGAGTTATTCTCCACTTGTTACTATTTGCTATTGATGTTAGTTATAGTCACTTTTAGTGTTAATGATCTCATGTCAATTCCTCTTTTGGCTTCTGGCCTCGCCTAACACCACGAATGTTGTTATTATTGTATCATACTATTACTAATTTAAGTTCTTTATTATTCGGTCCGGGTTTTAGTCGCCTTACTTCTACCCTCCCTCTGCTTTAGTTATTATCGTTTTCTTTGGGTTACGGCTCTGTTATTGTTTATGCTTTTTAGCATAACGGTCTTTGGCCTTTAGGGTAATGAGCGCTATGCTGGAGGCGTTAGTTCTCATACTATATTGTCACTTTCAATTTCTTTACTGCCCCCCCCCCCCCCCCTTTGCGAGGCACCTTTTGCAGTCCTGCCTTTTCCTTAGTCAAGGCATCTGTAGTCCCGGGCCTTACCTGAGCCCGTCAGTCATGCCCCTCGGACGGCCCCGTCCTGGGCCCCTTAACTGGGCTAGTCCGTTACACCCTTAGCCGGGACTCCTGTGGAGCCCTTAGCTGGACGGGGCCCGCCCTGTTTGTGGGCTAACGGTCCTGCGACCTAGTCTATGGAAGGAGTATTTGCGCTTAACATTATCCCTCTAGTGCTTTTGTCTCTCTTTTACACTCTTCTTAGTGGAACCTTCACGTTATATTTGTAATGTACTATTTAGTGCTTATCAACAGTAATCCTGCTCTCTAGATATTATCCAGTCCTCTCCTTGCGCTTAGACTGTTTCAGTTCGACTTTCTCCTTAGTACCCGCACATTTTTCCCTGTGGCTTATTGTCGTTATTTATTATGTACTAAATTATTGTAAATTTATATCATCACGGTTACAGTCCAGTATTTTTTATATTTTTATATTGAGTTGAACTATTATACGGCATTGGCTTCCCAGCTCCCAAGTTTTGCATTATTTGGTAATAACTTTGTGAGTTCATAGTATTGGATTATTGCGTATTTTCATGTGTTAAATTGTCTATTAAAAAAATATCCTAATCTGTGGCCCAGTGTCGTTATCTTTGTTAGGTTTATCTCTTAATGTATTTTAAAATCACTTTGGCCTGCTCACCTCAAGAACGAAACATAAAAATTTTTATATTGTACATTAATGTGAGTATTATTTATATAGGAATACGTAACAAGCCTCACCTTGCACTCTAAGGGCATTGTGACCCACCTTGCACTCTAAGGGCAGTGTGCCCCACCTTACACTCTGGGAGCAGGGAGCCACACCTTGCACTATGGGAGCAGGGACCCACACCTTGCACTATGGGAGCAGGGAGCCACACCTTGCGCTCTGGGAGCAGGGACCCACACATTGCACTCTGGGAGCAGGGAGCCACACCTTGCGCTCTGGGAGCAGGGACCCACACCTTGCACTCTGGGAGCAGGGAGCCACACCTTGCGCTCTGGGAGCAGGGACCAACACATTGCACTCTGGGAGCAGGGACCCACACCTTGCACTCTGGGAGCAGGGACCCACACATTGCACTCTGGGAGCAGGGAGCCACACCTTGCACTCTGGGAGCAGGGACCCACACATTGCACTCTGGGAGCAGGGACCCACACCTTGCACTCTGGGAGCAGGGAGCCACACCTTGCAATATGGGAGCAGGGAGCCACACCTTGCACTATGGGAGCAGGGAGCCACACATTGCACTCTGGGAGCAGGGAGCCCCACCTTGCACTATGGGAGCAGGGACCCACACATTGCACTCTGGGAGCAGGGACCCACACATTGCACTCTGGGAGCAGAGACCCACACATTGCACTCTGGGAGCAGGGAGCCACACCTTGCAATATGGGAGCAGGGAGCCACACCTTGCACTATGGGAGCAGGGACCCATACATTGCACTCTGGGAGCAGGGAGCCCCACCTTGCACTATGGCAGCAGGGACCCACACCTTGCACTCTGGGAGCAGGGACCCACACCTTGCACTATGGGAGCAGGGAGCCACACATTGCACTCTGGGAGCAGGGAGCCACACATTGCACTCTGGGAGCAGGGAGCCACACCTTGCACTCTGGGAGCAGGGAGCCACACCTTGCACTCTGGGAGCAGGAAGCCCCACCTTGCACTCTGGGAGCAGGGACCCACACATTGCACTATGGGAGCAGGGACCCACACATTGCACTCTGGGAGCAGTGACCCAGCACCTTGCACTCTGGGAGCAGGGAGCCACACATTGCACTATGGGAGCAGGGACCCACACATTGCACTCTGGGAGCAGGGAGCCACACATTGCACTCTGGGAGCAGGGACCCACACCTTGCACTATGGCAGCAGGGACCCACACATTGCACTCTGGGAGCAGGGACCCACACCTTGCACTATGGGAGCAGGGAGCCACACCTTGCACTATGGGAGCAGGGACCCACACCTTGCACTATGGGAGCAGGGAGCCACACATTGCACTCTGGGAGCAGGGAGCCACACCTTGCACTATGGGAGCAGGGAGCCACACCTTGCACTCTGGGAGCAGGGAGCCACACATTGCACTATGGGAGCAGGGACCCACACCTTGCACTATGGCAGCAGGGACCCACACATTGCACTCTGGGAGCAGGGACCCACACCTTGCACTATGGGAGCAGGGAGCCACACCTTGCACTATGGGAGCAGGGAGCCACACCTTGCACTCTGGGAGCAGGGACCCACACCTTGCACTATGGGAGCAGGGAGCCACACCTTGCACTATGGGAGCAGGGAGCCACACCTTGCACTCTGGGAGCAAGGAGCCACACATTGCACTATGGGAGCAGGGAGCCACACCTTGCACTATGGCAGCAGGGACCCACACCTTGCACTATGGGAGCAGGGAGCCACACCTTGCACTATGGGAGCAGGGACCCACACCTTGCACTATGGGAGCAGGGAGCCACACATTGCACTCTGGGAGCAGGGAGCCACACCTTGCACTCTGCGAGCAGGGAGCCCAACCTTGCACTCTAAGGGCAGTGTGCCCCACCTTGCACTCTGGGAGCAGGGAGCCACACCTTGCACTCTGGGAGAAGGGAGCCACACCTTCCACTCTGGGAGCAGGAAGCCATACCTTGCACTCTGGGAGCAGGGAGCCACACCTTGCACTCTGGGAGCAGGGAGCCATACCTTGCACTCTGGGAGCAGTAAGCCCCACCTTGCACTCTGGGAGAAGTGAGCCCCACCTTGCACTCTGGAAACAGTGAGCTCCACCTTGCACTCTGGGAGCAGTGAGCTCCACCTTGCACTCTGGGAGCAGTGAGCCCCACCTTGCACTATGGGAGCAGTGAGCCCCACCTTGCACTCTGGGAGAAGTGAGCCCCACCTTGCACTCTGGGAGAAGTGAGCCCCACCTTGCACTCTGGGAGAAGTGAGCCCCACCTTGCACTCTGGGAGTAGTGAGCCCCACCTTGCACTCTGGGAGAAGTGAGCCCCACCTTGCACTCTGGAAACAGTGAGCCCCACCTGGCACTCTGGGAGCAGTGAGCCCCACGTTGCACTCTGAGAGCAGTGAGCTCCACGTTGCACTCTCGGAGCAGTGAGCCCCACCTTGCACTCTCGGAGCAGGGAGCCGCACCTTGCACTCTTGTAGCAGGGAGCACCCTGGCACTCTGGGAGCACCCTGGCACTCTGGGAGCACCCTGGCACTCTGGGAGCACCCTGGCACTCTGGGAGCGCCCTGGCACTCTGGGAGCACCCTGGCACTCTGGGAGCACCCTGGCACTCTGGGAGCAGTAAGCACCACCTTGCACTCTGTGAACAGTGAGCTCCACCTTGCACTCTGGGAGCAGGGAGCTTCACCTTGCACTCTCGGATCAGTGAGCCCCTCCTTGCACTCTGGGAGCAGTAAGTTCCACCTTGCACACTGGGAACAGTGAGCCCCACCTTGCACTCTGCGATCAGTGAGCCCCACCTTGAACTCTGGGAGCAGTGAGCCCCTCCTTTCACTCTGGGATCAGTGACCCCCACCTTGCACTCTGGAATCAGTGAGCCAAACCTTGCACTCTGGGAGAAGTGAGCCCCACCTTGCACTCTGGGAGTCCCACCTTGCACTCTGTGAACAGTGAGTCCCACCTTGCACTCTGTGAACAGTGAGTCCCACCTTGCACTCTGGGAGCACTGAGCCCCACCTGGCACTCTGGGAGCACTGAGCCCCACCTGGCACTCTGGGAGCAGTGAGCCCCGCCTGACACTCCGGGAGCAGGGAACCCCACCTTGCACTCTGTGAGCAGTGAGCCCCTCCTTGCACTCTGGGAGCAGTAAGTCCCACCTTCCACTCTGATAACAGGGAAACCCACCTTGCACTCTGGGAATAGGAAACCCCACCTTGCACTCTTGGACTAGGAAACCCCACCTTGCACTCTGGTAGCAGGGAGCACCCTGGCACTCTGGGAGCAGGAAGCACCCTGGAACTCTGGAAGCACCTTCACACTCTAGGATCACCCTGGCACTCTATGAGTATCCTGGCACTCTGGGAGCAGGAAGCACTCAGTGAGCACCCTGGTACTCTGGGAGCACCCTGGTATTCTGGGAGCATCCTGGTACTCTGGGAGCACCCTGGTACTCTGGGAGCACCCTGGTACTCTGGGAGCACCCTGGCACTCAGGGAGCACCCTGGCACTCAGGGAGCACCCTGGCACTCAGGGAGCACCCTGGCACTCAGGGAGCACCCTGCCACTCTGAGAGCACCCTGGCACTCTGAGAGCACCCTGGCACTCTGGCAGCACCCTGGCACTCAGGGAGCACTCTGGCACTCTGAGAGCACCCTGGCACTCTGAGAGCACCCTGGCACTCTGAGAGCACCCTGGCACTCTGAGAGCACCCTGGCACTCAGTGAGCACCCTGGTACTCTGGGAGCACCCTGATACTCAGGAGCACCCTGGTACTCTGGGAGCACCCTGGCACTCAGGGAGCACCCTGGTACTCTGGGAGCACCCTGGCACTCAGGGAGCACCCTGGTACTCGGGGAGCACCCTGGCACTCTGGGAGCACCCTGGTACTCTGGGAGCACCCTGGTACTCTGGGAGCACCCTGGCACTCTGGGAGCACCCTGGTACTCTGGGAGCACCCTAGTACTCTGGGAGCTCCCTGGTACTCTGGGAGCACCCTGGCACTCTGGGAGCACCCTGGCACTCTGGCAGCACCCTGGCACTCTGGGAGCACCCTGGCACTCAGTGAGCACCCTGGTACTCTGGGAGCACCCTGACACTCTGGGAGCACCCTGGCACTCTGGGAGCACCCTGACACTCTGGGAGCACCCTGACACTCTGGGAGCACCCTGACACTCTGGGAGCACCCTGACACTCTGGGAGCACCCTGGCACTCTGGGAGCACCCTGACACTCTGAGAGCACCCTGGCACTCTGAGAGCACCCTGACACTCTGGGAGCACCCTGACACTCTGGGAGCACCCTGACACTCTGGGAGCACCCTGGCACTCTGGGAAAACCCTGGCACTCTGAGAGCAACCTGGCACTCTGAGAGCACCCTGGTACTCTGAGAGCACCCTGGCACTCTGGAGAACCCTGGCACTCTGGGAGAACCCTGGCACTCTGGGAGGGTGTTGAGCCAGAGTGTGAGCAGTGTGGTGAGTGTTGAGCCAGAGTGTGAGCAGTGTGGTGAGTGTTGAGCCAGAGTGTGAGCAGTGTGGTGAGTGTTGAGCCAGAGTGTGAGCAGTGTGGTGGGTGTTGAGCCAGAGTGTGAGCAGTGTGGTGAGTGTTGAGCCAGAGTGTGAGCAGTGTGGTGGGTGTTGAGCCAGAGTGTGAGCAGTGTGGTGGGTGTTGAGCCAGAGTGTGAGCAGAGTGGTGAGTGTTGAGCCAGAGTGTGAGCAGTGTGGTGGGTGTTGAGCCAGAGTGTGAGCAGTGTGGTGAGTGTTGAGCCAGAGTGTGAGCAGTGTGGTGAGTGTTGAGCCAGAGTGTGAGCAGTGTGGTGAGTGTTGAGCCAGAGTGTGAGCAGTGTGGTGAGTGTTGAGTCAGAGTGTGAGCAGTGTGGTGGGTGTTGAGCCAGAGTGTGAGCAGTGTGGTGGGTGTTGAGCCAGAGTGTGAGCAGTGTGGTGGGTGTTGAGCCAGAGTGTGAGCAGTGTGGTGGGTGTTGAGCCAGAGTGTGAGCAGTGTGGTGGGTGTTGAGCCAGAGTGTGAGCAGTGTGGTGAGTGTTGAGCCAGAGTGTGAGCAGTGTGGTGGGTGTTGAGCCAGAGTGTGAGCAGTGTGGTGGGTGTTGAGCCAGAGTGTGAGCAGTGTGGTGAGTGTTGAGCCAGAGTGTGAGCAGTGTGGTGAGTGTTGAGCCAGAGTGTGAGCAGTGTGGTGGGTGTTGAGCCAGAGTGTGAGCAGTGTGGTGAGTGTTGAGCCAGAGTGTGAGCAGTGTGGTGGGTGTTGAGCCAGAGTGTGAGCAGTGTGGTGGGTGTTGAGCCAGAGTGTGAGCAGTGTGGTGGGTGTTGAGCCAGAGTGTGAGCAGTGTGGTGGGTGTTGAGCCAGAGTGTGAGCAGTGTGGTGGGTGTTGAGCCAGAGTGTGAGCAGTGTGGTGGGTGTTGAGCCAGAGTGTGAGCAGTGTGGTGGGTGTTGAGCCAGAGTGTGAGCAGTGTGGTGAGTGTTGAGCCAGAGTGTGAGCAGTGTGGTGAGTGTTGAGCCAGAGTGTGAGCAGTGTGGTGAGTGTTGAGCCAGAGTGTGAGCAGTGTGGTGGGTGTTGAGCCAGAGTGTGAGCAGTGTGGTGGGTGTTGAGCCAGAGTGTGAGCAGTGTGGTGGGTGTTGAGCCAGAGTGTGAGCAGTGTGGTGAGTGTTGAGCCAGAGTGTGAGCAGTGTGGTGGGTGTTGAGCCAGAGTGTGAGCAGTGTGGTGGGTGTTGAGCCAGAGTGTGAGCAGTGTGGTGGGTGTTGAGCCAGAGTGTGAGCAGTGTGGTGGGTGTTGAGCCAGAGTGTGAGCAGTGTGGTGGGTGTTGAGCCAGAGTGTGAGCAGTGTGGTGGGTGTTGAGCCAGAGTGTGAGCAGTGTGGTGGGTGTTGAGCCAGAGTGTGAGCAGTGTGGTGGGTGTTGAGCCAGAGTGTGAGCAGTGTGGTGGGTGTTGAGCCAGAGTGTGAGCAGTGTGGTGAGTGTTGAGCCAGAGTGTGAGCAGTGTGGTGAGTGTTGAGCCAGAGTGTGAGCAGTGTGGTGGGTGTTGAGCCAGAGTGTGAGCAGTGTGGTGGGTGTTGAGCCAGAGTGTGAGCAGTGTGGTGGGTGTTGAGCCAGAGTGTGAGCAGTGTGGTGGGTGTTGAGCCAGAGTGTGAGCAGTGTGGTGGGTGTTGAGCCAGAGTGTGAGCAGTGTGGTGGGTGTTGAGCCAGAGTGTGAGCAGTGTGGTGAGTGTTGAGCCAGAGTGTGAGCAGTGTGGTGAGTGTTGAGCCAGAGTGTGAGCAGTGTGGTGGGTGTTGAGCCAGAGTGTGAGCAGTGTGGTGGGTAATTATCCCCCCCCCCCGCACCTCCCGCCCATCAATACTATCCACCATAGGGTCAGGTCAAGACCTCACAGTGAGGTCTTGACCTGACCCTTCTCACCCAGCTGAGATTTTGAGGAAAATCTCCAAGTCTACAAGTAAGAACATAAGAACATAAGAACATAAGAACATAAGAACATAAGAACAAAGGCAACTGCAGAAGGCCTATTTTTTCTCTCCTTTATTTATAAAACACATAAATAAAATATAAAAAGTTACCAAATCACCGGTACACAGTCAGTTAGATAGCACACACATGACTCATAATAAAAGTTGAAACAACCAACACAAAACAGGTGATTAAACAACCCGTCCCTCAGCACAGGAGGAAATTACAGTACTGACGAATACAGGCGTACGATGGGGAACATAAATGAACACAACACAAGGGGAAGGCATATATCCATCCACTTAAACATGTACAAAACCCATAAAACCTGAACAGTCTCCGTGGTGTAGTGGTAAGACATTCGCCTGGCGTTCCGCGAGCGCTATGTCACGGGTTCGTATACTGGCCGGGGAGGATTTACTGGGCGCAATTCCTTAACTGTAGCCTCTGTTTAACGCAACAGTAAAATGTGTACTTGGATGAAAAAACGATTCTTCGCGGCGGGGATCGTATTCCAGGGACCTGCCCGAAACGCTACGCGTACTAGTGGCTGTACAAGAATGTAACAACTCGTGTATATATCTCAAAAAAAAAAATTAAAACATTAGTAACATTTAACGCAATGAAAACATATCCCAAGACGCGCCACTAAACAACACACCTAAGCCATACAGACCAAAAGCCCGGACACATAATACAAAACAAGCACTAATTACAAAAAACGCATAAACAGAAAGAAAAGCAATATACAAAAATGACAATAATAAATTAACAATGTAATACAGCGTAAACGAATACAAGGCAAATTATTCAGTTTTAAAGCACACAGTTCAGTTACAACACGTAACAGCCAATATATATATATATATTTACACATATACACACATATATACATATATATATATCCATATATCCATATACANACGATCAGCAAATGAAAACAGGATTATGCCTATCACCATATCTCAATCATAACTCCAAACACAAGTTCACACCCTCTGATGGTGGACTCGAATACAACCCACACCTTCATAAACATTCTAGTCTTCCATAAAAATAACAAAAACATGCTGAAAACTTGACAACCCTTACCATGGATTTCACTCCATAAGTGACTTCCTTCTGGGGACAAACAATCAAACAAGAGGTTTAAGGGTTTTATCATCTTGAAGATGCACTGCAGATTACCTGGGAACCACCCAAGGACAATCTGTAACCCTTCACACTTATTAAACAACTAGGTAAGATAATCTTATCCCCCAACTGGAAACACACACCTGGAGCCTCGAACATCTAAAGTCTGATTAAACCTGCAACACCAATTTGAGTCTGAAAGTCGACACAACACTTGAATGGAACATACATGTTGTTCACTACTCGTACATCAAAATAAACTGGATCTGAAAGTAGCGACACTGCTCTAGTACGACTCACCACTTCCTCAGAACAACTGGATGCACAACCTACTTGAGAAAACTCTCTCTGTTCAACCACAAGGCTGGACAAAGATGTCCCACGTCAGGGGAGAATGGCTCCTGCGTAATAATAAAAGATTACAAGAACATCCTACATTCAATTTTTCCCAACTTGGATGTACAACTTATTGGAGTAAACTTTCTTTGTCCAACAACAAGGCTGGACAAACATGTCCCACAGTTCATTTCTACAAAGGAGAATGGCTCCTGCGGAATAACAATAAATTCCAAGAACATCCTACGAACACTCTGACTCAATTTACACAATGACAAATACTTACTCCCCATGGAATAAGAATTACAGTAAAAAAAACTCTGCAACCTAGATCTAAAAGAAATTTTACCACCCTTAATGGTTATACACGATTTACCAAAATTTCCTTCCATGACATCTGGAGCTGCTTGGAGTACTGTCTGCTCACAATCAATAACACTACCATGCTGGGTCACGTCCTCACAGACAACTGAAGAGGGAGGCTCAATAGGTCTCCATCTACTCGACAGAAGCTGATCCTCTGGCTGCTCTCCCACACTCTCCAATACTGGAACTACAGTACAGACTGTCTCCTTGCTTCTCTCTGAAATCTTGGGGTCAGTTCTACTACACTTACATAAACTAACGGACTCTGAATCTGAAGCGAGCGGGCAAGTAACAGGTAATTTGGCCTCCTCCCCTTTACTATCACCTTGACTAGGTGATAGGGTGAGGCGGGGCCCCTACAACAGACTTACTCTCGACAACTGATCCTAACTGGTCAACGGATTGTAAATTTGGAGTGAGCGGGAAAACTTCTGCCAACCCGACATCTTGTCCTAAACCATTCACTTGGCTAGAATAAAATAGAGTCGTGGCTTTTAAGTTTCTCTCAACACCTGGCACAACGTTCGTAGTGAGCGGGCAAGACAATGGTACATGGACGTCCTGTCCCCAAACATCTACTGGATTGGAATAAAGCGGGGTCATAATATCAGGCTTACTCTCAACAACTAGGTTGGCCACACATGAATCTTGAACAACCTCATCCCACTTCTCCACTGAAGGGGTACTGGTTTCTGGAACAAATACTTGAGTAATATCAGAATTGACAACTGGATCAATAATAGTACTGACATCAGCACAGGTAGGATGGACAAACCCCATTTACTACAACAGATCGTTCGTTCATAGAACGAAATTCAGCACAGGCAGAATAGACAACAAGGTCTGCAACTGGCTGTTTAAACAAACTGGGATCAATCTCCCCACAACATGATTTATTGCCACATCATTACCCAAAATAACATCCACACCTGGGATGGGCAACTGTGTACTAACACCAACAGTGCATAAACCTGGGGTAATGATGGATCTCAAATTAACATCTATCAGAGGTACAGTTTTACATCCTGCGACACTCTGAAGAACTACAGACTTTCCAGTATCTCTCTTTGTAACATTAGAGAGTATACGGGCAGAAATTAATGTTTGGGAAGCACCAGTATCACGAAGAAGAACAACTGGCTTCCACTTCCCATTTACACACAGAACTTTGCAATACTGTTTTACCCAGTTGGGGTCTACAGTGACATGTTCATTAGTAAATTTATTCTGCACACCTCTACAATAAATGAGACCAGTTGGTCGTAACTCAGGGTGGAAACTAAAACAAGAATTAATCACATGGCCTTTTCTCTTACAATGGGTACAGTACCTTACAGTGGACATACCTGTGGAATCAATTGTAGGTTGAAAATTAACATTACTAGGATTTGATGTTCCTGGCAATGGAGTAGCAAGTTTAGGTTTTGTAAGAGAAGAGTTCATGGGAGTAGCTGGAGCACTAGGACTGGATTGGTTCTGATAAGGAGTTCTGTGAGCATTATAATTTACTCTACGGTTAAACTTAGGTGATTGGGCCTTAAACTGGGCCTAAGTTAACAACTCATGCTCATCAGCGAGCTTAGACAGCTCATAAATGTCTGTTATGTTCTTCTGCTCTGCCATAAAAGTAGACAATTTATCTGGGAGACATGACAACACTTCTTCTGTGATAAGAAGCTTCTTAAGAGCATCAAACTCTTTGATTGAAAGAGACTTAAGCCATCTGTTACAGTAATTAGTTTTTAACCTGGTGAAATCTGCAATTGTTTGTTCACTTGCCCTCTTTAAATTTCTGAACTTTTGTCGGTGTGCTTCAGGGTTCAACTGGTAAGCATTTAGGATGCCCTTCTTAACAAAATTGTAATCAAAACTGTTTGCATCAGGCAAAGATGCGAAAACTTCCTGGCTTTTCCCCCTGAGTTGACTCTGCATAATCGCTACCCATTGGTCCATTAGCCAGTTCATACTGACTGCAATTTTAGAGAAATGTGAAAAGAAAACCTCAGGGTCCTCCTCATTAAACTTTGGCAACTCGACATATTTGGATACTTTAATTTGAGATATATCATTATTGTTAGGAACATTGATAGTATTTCCATGTCCAGCTGCCTGGTTGATACCTGGTTGATGGGGTTCTGGGAGTTCTACTCCCCAAGCCCGGCCCGAGGCCAGGCTTGACTTGTGAGAGTTTGGTCCACCAGGCTGTTGCTTGGAGCGGCCCGCAGGCCCACATACCCACCACAGCCCGGTTGGTCCGGCACTCCTTGAAGGAAACAATCTAGTTTCCTCTTGAAGATGTCCACGGTTGTTCCTGTAATATTTCTGATGCTTGCTGGTAGGACGTTGAACAACCGTGGACCTCTGATGTTCATGCAGTGTTCTCTGATTGTGCCCATGGC
>WNGS01048608.1:0-15706 GCA_020271785.1 Procambarus virginalis | reverse complement strand
GCTTGCATTTTCTGCATGTTAGTTTTCTTATGGTGTGTAGTGGTACTGGGGGATACTCTAGATGCGGCCGAACTAGAGCCTTATATAAGTGGATCTAAATGTTAGTACTGAGGCTTCGAAATCTTCTTAGTTTTCCTAATGCTACTTTGGCTTTACTTAGTCGGTCCCTTACATGAATTTGTATCCCTGTTCTATTTATCATAAGTTCCAGTATTCTGCCTGCCTCCGCATATTGGATCGGATGGTTGTCAAGGATGTTGGGGTCCGGGTTTCTTTTCGCAATGTGTATTATCTGAAACTTGTGTTTGTTGGTGCTAATTTACCATTGCTTCTCAAAGTTGTTTATGAATTCAATTTCTGCCTTGGTCTTGTCGGCTAGTAGCGGCTTTGATGGTCCAGGTTGGCATATTATTTGGGTGACATCGTCAGCGTATGTGATGTATTCTCCATGTTGAGGTTGGGGTAGGTTAGCTGTATATATGTTGAATAGAGTGGGGGAGAGGCAGCTTCCTTGTGGTACTCCACTTTTCAGTTCTAATACTTCACCCAAGTAGCTGCCGATATTAAGCCTAGCAGTTCTATTATCTATAAAGCTGCAGAGGGTAGCAGTAAATCTCTCAGGAAACCCTAGTTCAGATATCTTATATTTTAGGCCTGTGTGCCATACTTTGTCGAAGGCTTTCGAGGCGTCCCCTAAGGACTATATTACACTGATCTTTTTTTCGACACTGCGTTGGCTATATGCTCGTAGATCAAGGCTATTGCTGTATGGGCCCCTCTGCGGTTTCTGAACCCATGCTGCCTGGTGTTATACTTCCTCTTCCATGTACTTCACAAGTCTCTGGTTGATAATTTTTTCGAATATTTTCACCTGGTACTTCGAGGAGGGAAATTGGCCTGTAGTTTTCAGTTTGGTTGGGGGTTTACCTGGCTTGGGGATTAATCTTATTGTGGCATTCTTGAAGTATGCGGGGAATAGCCCAGATGCAAGTGCTGCATTTAAGATACATGTGTATTGATGGAGTGCAATTACTGGTAGGTTGGATAATACCAACTTATTTATTTTGCTGTTGCCCGGCGCTTTGTTCTTGAAACCCATAATTGTTTATGGACCTCTGCAATGGTTATGTGTTTCATAAGGTGGCAGTCATCGCGTATGTTGTTAAGGTCTATGTTTGCGTCGGGAAGTAGAGCTGCAGCTTCTGACTCGTCTTGAGTTGTAATTTCCCTTTCATTAATTGGGCAAAAGTTTACATTTTCTTCCGGGTTTATCCTGAATATTTTTTCCCAGAACTTCCTGAATTCCTGCTCTTGTTCTCTCTCCTCATAGAGTTATTTCCTGAGGCGTCTATGATGTAGGGTGCTTCCTCAGAAGAGCTTCCCATCAGGGGTCTTTACTTTTTTCCAGAACTTTCCTGGGTTTCTGTAGTCTGCTTGGATCTTGCTTATTAGGTCATCCCCTTGCTTGGTGTACTCTGTTTGCATAGACCTTGCAGCGCATCTTGTAGTTCCCTTTGTAGTCTTTTGCGCTCATCCGTCCAACCGTGTTGTGTTATGAGTTGTAGAAGGTTGTTATATCTGGTTTGCAGTGTCCTTAGCGCCTCAGTGGCTGGGGGGTGTGGGAGCGTTATTTGGTGAGCTACGGGAATGTGATCAATCATGCATTTTTCTTTGGTGTTAATCCATGTATTTAACTCGGCGTTTATGCATGATGTTTCCTTTCCATTAAAATCTGTGTCACTGATTTCCTGTGCACTACTTTTGAACCCTTCCCAGTCAGTTTTAGCGTATTGAAGTCTTGGTGGTGAGGCTTTCTGAATGGGTTAGTTGACCGCGTCATTATTATTGGTAGGTGTCGCTTGTGCTCACAGGGCCCCTTACTATGTGGGTGTTTAGGAAGTGGTGGTTGTTTGACAGTATTATGTCTGGTTTACCACTGTGTCCTTGTCTGTCGTAAGTTGGGAAGTCTGGGCCTAGGTGCGTTAGATTTCCGTTCCTTATCATATGTGAATGGCTTCTCCTGCTTGGTTGTTCCTTCCATGTCCCAGTGTTCTGTGCTTGGCGTTCAGATCACACAGAAAGTAGGCAGGTCTGTTCCTTCTGGTGAGTTTCATGATGTCGGCAAGGGGAAGGTTAAGGACGTCTTGGTGGTTGGTAGCATGTTCCTATGAAGATTATACCTTTCGTAGTTTTGGAGTTCAATTGCCAGGAAGTTTTTCTGAAAGTTATCTAGAATTTTGTGTGGAATATTTCTTCGTACGGCAATTGCCGCTCCATCGTTGGCCTGGTCCGCTCTGTTGACCTGGTAAATTTTGTAATTGAAGATATTGATCTTCTCGCTATTCTTTTTCCCATGGCTATTAATGAGTATTATATCCGGGTCTATTTCTCTGTACCAGTTGCTGAGTCCCAATGCTCTGTGCGGAGTCCAGCATAGAACTTTGTGTTGAATTATTGTTAATGTCTGGATGGCTATGTTGAATCTGATGGGTCACTTCCACTTGTGGATTGTTTGGGTTCTGTCCATAACCATTGCGCATTGCGTTTAAAGTTCTCGTTGCTTATCTGTTGAATGGTTATGGGGTTTTGGTTGCGGTTAAAAGTATATGACATTATCTGGCCGTACACGTCATTCGTAGTGACCTCGGGAATGTTGTGTTGGAATATTATGTGCTGAGATGTTATTTGCTCTCGGAGGGCCTTGAGGGTAACCGTGTGAGTTTTTTGTCTTGAGAAGAAATTGATTGTGTTTGGGGCCTCTGCTGGGGCTTGGGTGACTGGGTTTGAGTGTGCAACATTTTGTGTGGGTGTGCGGGAGGAGCAGTGAGAGCCGTTGCGAGTCCCTGGTCCTGTGGTACTTTGTTTGTTGTTTATGTGTGGATCCTCTCTGGGGGTCCTGAATGGTAGTTGCTGATGTTGTGTCATCTTCCTCTGGCTTGTTGGTGGTTGCTGGGGTCGTGGGTGCTGGCACTTGTTGGGTGTTAGTCACATTTGGGGTAGTGCCGCCCCTCCCCGGGGTGCAGGCCCCTCCCCGGGGTGATGGCCCCTCCCGGGGTGCTGGCCCCCCTCCCAGGGTGCTGGCCCCTCCCCGGGTGTTGGTCCCTCCCCTGGGTGTTGGCCCTCCCCGGGGTGTTGGCCCCTCCCCTGGGTGTTTGGTCCCTCCCCGGGGTGTTGGTCCCTCCCCTGGGTGTTGGTCCCTCCCCGGGGTGTTGGTTCCCTCCCCTGGGTGTTGGTCCCTCCCCGGGGTGTTGGTCCCTCCCCTGGGTGTTGGTCCCTCCCCATGGGTGTTGGTCCCTCCCCTGGGTGTTGGTCCCTCCCCGGGGTGTTGGCCCTCCCCTGGGTGTTGGTCCCTCCCCTGGGTGTTGGTCCCTCCCCTGGGTGTGGGTCCCTCCCCAGGGTGTTGGTCCCTCCCCTGGGTGTTGGTCCCTCCCCAGGGTGTTGGTCCCTCCCCGGGGTGTTGGCCCCTCCCCTGGGTGTGGTCCCTCCCCGGGGTGTTGGCCCCTCCCCTGGGTGTTGGTCCCTCCCCTGGGTGTTGGTCCCTCCCCAGGGTGTTGGTCCACCCCTGGGTGTTGGTCCCTCCCCTGGGTGTTGTCCCTCCCCTGGGTGTTGGTCCCTCCCCTGGGTGTTGGTCCCTCCCCGGGGTGTTGGTCCCTCCCCGGGGTGTTGGTCCCTCCCCTGGGTGTTGTTCCCTCCCCTGGGTGTTGGTCCCTCCCCTGGGTGTTGGTCCCTCCCCAGGGTGTTACGAGTCACCTCCCCTGGGTGTTGGTCCCTCCCTGGTGCTTGGCCTCCCCGTGTTGTCCCTGTTTCCCAGTTACTGGCCGTCTGTTTTGGTCACCTCTCCCAGTGGTGTTGGTCCCTCTCCCGGGTGTTCTGGTCCCCCCATGGGTGTTGTCTCCCCAGGTGTGCTGGTCCCTCCTGGGGTGTTGGTCCACCCCGTGGTTGCCCCACGGGTTTATGTTTGGTCGTCCGGCCCTGGTGTCGCTACCCGTGCCCTCCCCGGTGTGTTCGGTCCCTCCCTGCAGGGTGTTGGTCCCCTCCCGGGGTGTTGGTCCTCACGCGGGTGTTTGGTACCTCCCTCTAGGGTGTTGGTCCACTGGTGCCCTCCCCTGTGGTTGATTGGTCCCTCCCCAGGTTGTTGGTCCCTCCCCTGCGGTGTTGGTCCCCCAGTTCTTCCCCCACGGGGGTTGGTCCTCCCCAGCGGTTCGGTCCCTCCCACGGGTGCTTGGCTCCCCTCCCGGGTGGTGGTCCACCGCGTGTGGTCCACTCCCCATGCGGTGTTGGTACCTCCCCTGGGCTTGTTGGCTCCCTCACTGAGCGCGTGTCTGGTCCGCTCCCCAGGGTTGGCTCCCCGGGTGCTGCGTCCCTCCACCCTGGGTGTTGCGTCCTCCCCTGGGTGTTGGTCCACCGTCCCCAGTGGTGCTGCCCCTCCCCTCGGTGCAGGCTCCGGTGTTGGCTCCCTCCCTGGGTGTTGGTCCCTCCCACAGGGTGTGGGCCTCCGGCGGGTCGCGTCCTCCCCGTTGGGTGCTGGTCCCTCCCCTGGGGTTGTTGGCTCCCTCCCCTGGTGTTTCCCTCCCCGCGGGTGTTGGTCACCTCCCCAGGGTGTGCTCCATGGGGCCTCCTGTGTGTCCCTCCCCGGGTGCGGCCCCTCCCCCGGGGCGACTGTTGGTCCCTCCCCTGGGTGTTGGTCCCTCCCTGGGTGTTGGTCCCTCCCCGGGCTGTTGGTCCCTCCCCTGTGGGTGTCCCCTCCCCGGGTGTTGGCCACTCCTGGGTGTTGGTCCCTCCCCGGGGTGTTGGTCCCTCCCCTGGTGTGTTGGCCCCCTCCCCGGGTGTTTGGTCCCTCCCACTGGGTGTTGGTCCCTCCCCTGGGTGTTGCGCCCCTCACACCAGGGGTGTTGGTCCTCACCACTGGTGTTGGTACCCTGCTGTTGGTCCGGGTCCTCCCCTGGGTGTTGGTCCCTACCACCGGGTGTTGGTCCCTCCCCCTGGGTGTGGTCCCTCCCCAGGGGTGTTGGTCCTCCTCCCAGGGTGTTGGTCCATCCCCGGGGTGTTGGTCCCTCAACTGAGGTGTTAGGTCCTCCCGGGGGTTGTATCGGTGCCCTGGCTCCCTGGGTGTTGGTCCTCCCTAGTGTGTCCCTCCCACCGGGTGTGTCCCGTCCCTGGGGCCCCCTGGGATGTTGGTACTCCGAGTGCTGCCCCTCCCGGGTGTTGGTCTCCCGGGGGTAGATCCCCAGGGTCCACGGTGGTCCCTCCCGAGGGTGATGTGGTCCCTCCCCTGGGTGACTGGTCCCCCTCCCCAGGGTGCTGGGTTCCTCCCAGGGTGTGGTCCCTCCCCTGGGATGTTGGTCCCTCACCCAGGGTGCGGTCCCTCCCCTAGGGGTTGGTCCCTCCCCCTGTCGGTCTCCAGTATTGGCTTCCCGTCCCCTGGGGTGATTGGCCCTCCCCGGTGGTGCTTCTCCCAGGTCAGCTCACCCTGGGGTGTTGGTTACCCTCCCTGAGGTGTTGGTCACCTCACCCGGGGTGCTGGTCCTCCCCGGGGGTTGGTCCCGGGTCCCCAGGGTGCTGGTCCCTCCACCTGGGGTGCTGGTCCCTCCCCTGGGGCCTGTTGGTCCCGTACCCTTGGGTGATTGGTACACCGTCGGGGTGCTGGTGCCCTCCCCTGGGTGGTTGGCCCCTCCCCTGGGTGTGTGGCCCTTCCCCTGGGTGTTGGCCCCTCACCCTGGGTGTTGGTCCCTCCTCTGGTGTTGAGCCCCTCCCTGGGTGTTGTGGGTCCCCATCCCCTGGGTGTTGCGTCCCGCTCCCACTGGGATGTTGGTCCCACTCGTTGCTGGTCCCCTCCCCGGGTGTTGTGTCCCTCCCCGGGTGTTGGTGCCTCCCCGGTTTCCCACCTGGGTTGTTAGGTCCCTGCCCCGGGGTGTTGGTCCCTCCCCTATGTTGGTGATCCCCTGTTGGTCCCTCCCCTGGGTGTTGGTCCCTCCCCTGGGGTGTTGGTCCCTCCCCGGGTGTTGGTCCCACCGGGTGTCCCCCCAGGGTTGTTCGGTCCCTCCCCATGGGTGTTGGTCTCCCTGCCGGGTGGTGTGTCGCTCCCTCGCCGGTCTGGTCCCTACCAGGGTGTTGGGTCCCCGTCCCCAGTGGTGTTGGTACCCTCCCCTAGGGTGTTGGTCCCTCCCCGGGTGTTTGTCCCTCCCCTGGGTGTTGGGTCCCTCCCCTGGGTGTTGGCTCCCCCCAGCTGGTGTTGGCTCCCTCCCCGGGGCTTGTGGTCCCATCCCATGGGTGCTTGGTCCCCTCCCCGGTGTGGTCCCTACCTGTGGTGTTGGTCCGCGTCCCCGGTGTTGGTCTCCAGGTGTTGGTGCCCTCCCCATGGGTGTGTGGGTGCCCATCCCCGGGGTGTTTGGTCCCTCCCTCAGGTAGATGGTCCCCTCCCTCGGGGTGTGGTCACGCTACGTGAGGTGTATGAGTCCCTCCCCTGGTGGTTGGTCCCTCCCCGGGGTGTTGGTCCCTCCCCTGGGTGTTGGTCCCTCCCCTGGGTTGTTGGTCCCTCCCCAGGGTGTTGGTCCCTCCTGGGTGTTGGTCCCTCCCCAGGGTGTTGGTCCCTCCCCTGGGGGTTGGTCCCTCCCCTGGGTGTTGGTCCCTCCCCAGGGTGTTGGTCCCCTCCCCCTGGGTGCTGGTCCCTCCCCAGGGTGTTGGTCCCTCCCCTGGGTGTTGGTCCCTCCCCGGGGTGTTGGTCCCTCCCCGGGGTGTTGGTCCCTCCCCGGGGTGTTGGTCCCCTCCACCTCCCCAGGGTGTTGGTCCCTCCCCGGGGTGTTGGTCCCTCCCCAGGGTGTTGGTCCCTCCCCTGGGTGTTGGTCCCTCCCCTGGGTGTTGGTCCCTCCCCGGGTGTTGGTCCCTCCCCTGGGTGTTGGTCCCTCCCAGGGTGTTGGTCCCTCCCCGGGGTGTGGTCCCTCCCCAGGGTGTTGGTCCCTCCCCTGGGTGTTGGTCCCTCCCGGGGTGTTGGTCCCTCCCCTGGGTGTTGGTCCCTCCCTGGGTGTTGGTCCCTCCCCTGGGTGTTGGTCCCTCCCCGGGGTGTTGGTCCCTCCCATGGGGGTGTTGGTCCCTCCCCTGGGTGTTGGTCCCTCCCTGGGGTGTTGGTCCCTCCCCTGGGTGTTGGTCCTCCCCGGGTGTTGGTCCCTCCCTGGGTGTTGGTCCCTCCCCTGGGTGTTGGTCCCTCCCCGGGTGTTGGTCCTCCCCTGGGTGTTGGTCCCTCCCCGGGGTGTTGGTCCCTCCCCGGGTGCTGGCTTATCCAACCTACCGGTGGTGCACTCTATCAATACACATATATAATAAATGCAGCTCTTGCATCTGGACTATTCCCCACATACTTCAAGAATGCACAATAAGATAATCCCAAGCCAGGTAAACCCCCAACCCAAACTGAAAACTACAGGCCAATTTCCCTCCTCGAAGTTCCAGGTAAATTACTCGAAAAAAATTATCAATCAGAGACTTGTGAAGTACATGGAAGAGGAAGGGAAGTATAACACCAGGCAGCATGGGTTCAGAAACCGCAGAGGGGCCCATACAGCTATACTTGTAACCGAGTCTAAGCCGAGCAGCAGTAACATCTAGAAGTGTCATAGGCACAATCAGAGAACTCTTGTGTGAACATCAGAGTTCACGGTTGTTCAGTATCCTCCCAGCAGGTGTAAGAAATATTGCCAAAACAATGGTGGAATTCTTCAAGAAAAAATTAGACAGTTATCGGCAAGAAGTGCCGGACCAACAGGCTGTGGTGGATATGTGGGCCTGCGGGCGGCTTAGACTCGGTTACAAGTATCTCTGGGAATTCTCATTATCTGCCGATGTAGACCTGACCAAATGTAAACTGTGTCAACAAAATATTCCCACACCCTCCGTCACTATGTGATGGAGTGCGAAAAGATACGTGAATTTAGAGACAATTCTATAACCAATGTTCCAGCGATGTGTAAATATTTCATTCAAAAATGATCTGCTACCAGAAATTTTAGCCAAATATCCCCAGTTTGCTAACTGTAGGTAGTAACTGAGTGATTGTAACCTATCCACCGCGTCCACTGGATGGGAGGCGGGTGTGCAGGACAAACATATAAATTTTGACACTAGCTCTCCACATATGTCAGTTGCTTAATTTAGAACCTGTACTTGAGGTCGATCTCGAACCCATTGTTGATGTGACGACTTATATTGAATTTTGTAACTAGCTCATCAAGATTGTAACTTGCTTAGCTAAATGAATTGTGGGGTTCAGTCCCTGAGCCCATTATGTGCCTCTGTAACCCTTTCCACTACCGCCCACAAGATGGGTATGGGGTGCATAATAAATGAACTAAACAAAAAAAAAAAAGCAGCTATAGCCCTGATATACGAGCATATAGCCAACGCAGTGTCGAAAAAAGATCAGAGTAATATAGTGCTTAGAGACGTTTCGAAAGCCTCGACAAAGTGTGACACACAAGCCTAAATATAAGATATCTGAACTAGGACTTCCTAAGAGATTTACTGCTACTCTCTGCAGCTTTATAGACCACAGAACTGCTAGGCTTAATATCGGCAGCTATTTGGGTGACGTAATAGAACTGAAAAGTGGAGTACCACAAGGAAGCTGCCTCTCTCCCACTCTATTCAACATATATACAGCTGACCTACCCCAACCCAACATGAAGAATACGGCAATTCACAACTGTCGTCAAATTCAGAGAGGTGGTGGCACTGCTCTTTACTACCACCAAGAACTAACATGCTTAAAAATAATTAGAACTAGAGACTGCTGTGGGGAGTATATCTTCGCCAGTTTCAGAGTTTGCTCAGTTTACCCATGCCCCTAACCCTGACTTTGCTGACCCTGATCCTGACCCTGATATTCTTTAACGTGCTGTGTTGCTCTTTCGCCTTTGTTTCTTCCTTGTTTTCTGTTGTTGTCCTTTCTCTTCTCGTCGATGTCTCTTCTTCAATGGAACATTCGAGGTTATTACGCCAATTTCCTCGAACTCCAACTTCTGATTTCACGGGTTTCGCCCCTTTGTGTCTGTCTCCAGGAGCCGATGCTTGGTGCTCGTCCTGGTCGTTTTCGTGGCTATTCCTTCTCTCCCCCCCCCTCCAACTATTGCTGGGGCTCCTACTTCTTCTGCTCTCTTGATTCGCACTGATGTTCCCTTTGTTCCTTTACTTTTCCTTTGCCTCTCCATGTTCTGCTGCTCGTATCTTTGTGGGGAAAAGGTACACAGTTTGTTCCATTTATCTCCCCCAAGTGTCCCGCTTTCTCTTCCTGATTTGAACCACCTCTTGGACTCCTTGCCGGAGCCTGTGCTCCTGCTAGGTGACTTCAATTGTCGTCATTCTCTTTGGGGTGACGTTCTGACGAATACCCGGGGTCGCCTTCTTGAGCCGTTTCTCCTCTCTTCTTCCCTGTCTCTTCTGAATTCTGGTGAGCCCACTCATTTGGACTCTCGGACTCGCACCCTTTCCTGTCTTGATCTTTCTCTCTGCTCTTCCTCTCTTTACTTAGATTTCACGTGGCAGGTTCTTGATGACCTCCATGGCAGTGATCATTTCCCCATCCTTGTGTCCTTTTTCTCTCATCGCCCTTCCCTCTCTTTCCCTAGGTGGCAGTTTGCTCAAGCGGACTGGAACCTATTTACCCTCAGTGCTGTTCTCTCTGACCTCTCCCTTCTGCCTCTCCCTCGTGCTCTCCTCCTTTTTCATGACACTGTCATCGACGCTGCCCTCCGCTCTATTCCTCGCTCTTCCTCTCGGGGTCCACGGAAGTGCGTTCCCTGGTGGAATGCGGACTGTGCTCGGGCTGTCCGCTGTAAGCGTGCAGCCTGGAAGAGGCACCGCCGTCGGCAGACGACCGATTCTTTTCTTTTCTTTCGGAAAGCGAGTGCGGTGGCCCGTAGGGCCATCCGTACGGCTAAACGTGAATGTTGGGCTTCTTATGTCTCCACAATTACGTCCGAAACTCCCCTGCCACAGATATGGAAGCGTATCCGCAAGATAGCGGGTAAGTTCGTTCCCGATGTTTCCCGGTCCTTCACCTCCGTGGTACTCTTGTGGCGGACCCGTTGCAGGTCGCTACCGAACTGGGTTCCCACTTTTCTTCTGTTAGCTCTGGTCTTCATCTTCCCCAATCTTTCCTTCTTCGTAAACCTGTCCTTGAGTCTCGTCCTTTAGATTTCTGCACTCGTCTTCGACTTTCCTATAATGATCCCTTCTCTCTATCTGAACTTCGTTCTGCCCTGGCCCTCTGCGGTTCTACGGCGGCGGGCTCCGATGGTATTCATTATGAGATGCTTCGCCATCTCCCTCCGTGCACGTCTCAGTATTTACTGAGTCTGTATAATCGGATCTGGGAGTCGTCGTCAGTCCCTGAGGACTGGCTCGATGCCGTTGTCCTCCCTGTTCGCAAACCAGGGTCTCTGGGAACATCCCCTAAGGACTTTCGCCCTATTGCCCTCACAAGTTGTGTCTGCAAACTCTTTGAACGTATGGTTAACGTTCGTCTGATGTGGTTCCTGGAACACCATCACCTCCTCTCCCCTTCTCAATTTGGTTTCCGCAAGTGCCGCAGCACGACAGATGTTCTGGTGAACTTGGAGGTCTATATTCGTACTGCTTTTGTGCGAGGACCTCCGTTGTTGCCGTCCTTTTTGATCTGGAAAAGGCTTACGACACCACTTGGGCTATCATATTCTATCCCAGCTTCATTCTTTTGGCCTTCGTGGTCATCTCCTCTCTTTCTCCGCAGCTTCCTCTCTCGTCGTTCCTTTCGGGTGCGCCTTGGTACCGCTCTCTCTGCCTCTTTTCAGCAATACGAAGGTGTGCCCCAGGGTAGTGTTCTGAGCACTAATCTTTTTCTGGTTGCCCTCAATGGTCTTCTTTCCTCTCCTCTCTTCCTTCAGGCATCTTCTCCGCTCTCTATGTCGATGATTTTGCCTTTGCTGTCAGGGTGATGATTCGCCTCTCCTTCAACGCCGGCTTCAACTTGCGATTGATGCCGTGTCGTCTTGGGCCACCGATCATGGCTTCAAGTTCTCTACTACTAAGACTTGTGCCATGACTTTTACTCGGAAACGGGTCATTCTTCGTCCCTCTTTGTCACTTTATGGTCATCCCCTTGAGTACAAAGATTCCGCGAAGCTTTTGGGTTATTCTTTGACACTCGTTTGTCTTGGTCTCCCCATATCTCTTACCTCCGTGTTGAGTGCTCTAAGGCCCTTACCCTCCTTCGAGTATTGTCCCATACTTCTTGGGGAGCGGATAGGCGCACTCTCCTTGCTTTACATTCCTCTCTCGTCCTTTTTAAGCTCGATTATGGTTGCCCTGCTTACTCGTCTGCTTCTCCTTCTACTCTCTGCCGTCTTGATGCTTTGCACCATACTGGGTTGCGCCTCAGTTCTGGTGCTTTCGTTGACTCCCGTCCTCAGCTTGTATGTTGACACTGGCTTCCTATCTCTCCAGGACCGTCGTGATCGCTACTGTCTTCGCTATCTTGCGCGGTCGTTTGCAACATCCTTCCTCTCGCCTCTGTCGTGCTTTAACTTTTACCCCTCCTGCGGTTCCTGTTCCTCTTCACCACCTCCCTCTTTCTGTCCGGTTATCTCGCTTACAGGATTCTCTTTCCGTTCGTATTCTAATATTTCTCCTCGTGTTGTTCCTTCTTTGCCCCCGTGGAGGTCCCCCTTCTGCAGTTTTGTACATCCTTGACCCACATTACTAAAGCTTTTA
The DNA here is from genome assembly GCA_020271785.1 of Procambarus virginalis. NCBI lineage: Eukaryota > Metazoa > Arthropoda > Malacostraca > Decapoda > Cambaridae > Procambarus > Procambarus virginalis. The sequence continues at coordinate 3,967 of WNGS01048608.1, read as the reverse complement.
CCCCTCCTACGGTTCTAAAACTCCTTTCCTTGAGCACTTTTCTTCTCACTCCCACTCCGTTTCCGTCTTTACCAATGGGTCTAAGTCTGCGGACGGTGTTGGCTACTCTTTCGTTTATCCTGATCACACTTATATGTGTTGCTTACCTCGGAGACTAGCATCTTCACAGCGGAGTTTATGTTATTCTCTATGCTCTTCGTCTCTTGCTCTCTCGTTGTTAATCTTCCTTTGTAGTGTTGTTGACTCTCGTAGTGCCCTCATGGCTCTCGGGTCCTTTCATCCGGTTCATCCAGTGGCTGTCGAGATCCAGCATTGGCTGTTTCTTGTTCACTGTAAATTAAGTCGGTTGAGTTTCATTGGGTCCCCAGCCATATTGGTGTCTCTTAAATGAGCATGCGGATGCTGTCGCAAGGGAAGCTGTCCGCTCTTGTCCTATCTCTCATAAAGGTATTCCTTATTCCGATTTTTACCCGGTTATTCATTCCTCCATCCTTACCCGTTGGCAGGTTGTTGGTCGTCTGTTACTGGTAACAAACTAGTTCTCTTAAAAGTTAAATAAATATAAATAAATAAATATAAATAAATATGTTTATTCAGGTAAGGTACATACATACAAGGGATGTTACATTAAGGATCGATTTATAGATAGAGCTAGTACATACAATGCCTAAAGCCACTATTACACAATGCGTTTCGGGCAGGAAAAACATTTATATCTATAACTTAATACTAATTGAGCATAAATAAAATAAAATGAGTTGAGAACAAATACAAATAAAGATAAAAAAGGGGGAACATGACTGAAAAAGCAGCACAAATACAATAGATCGACAAACAGCGTTGTTTAACAAAATAACAGACATGGGTTGACAATAGAGGGGTAAGGTAGGTTACAGGGAATTTATTATGTAGTGTTTAGTTTTAATCTTAACTGGTTGAGAGAGGTACAGTCTTTAACATGGTTGGGAAGGTCATTCCACATTCTAGGTCCCTGATTTGTAGAGCATTTCTAGTTTGATTAAGTCGTACTCTTGGAATATCAAAACTGTATTTATTTCTGGTGTGGTGTCATGGTTTCTGTTACAACCTTCAATGAAGCTTTTGAGGTCAGGATTGGCATTACAGTTCACCGTTTTATATATGTATAATACACAAGAGAGAATGTGCAGTGACTTAATATCTAACACTTTTGACATATTAGAATGTGTCCCTGGAAATTCAGCTTGTGATCAATGAGAACGCCAAGGAATTTTCCATCTAATTTGTTACAAATTTGGGTATTGTTATTTTGAGATTTATTTGATTAGAGGATTTATTGCCAAACAGAATATAGAAAGTTTTGTCAATGTTAAGGGTGAGTTTGTTGGCAGTTAGCCAAAGATGGACTTATTTAGCTCAGTATTTACGTGGCATTTAGAGCAGGGGGTCAGGACTGGAGTAAATGAAGGTTGTGTCGTCAGCAAATAGAATAGGTTTGAGGTGTTGGGAAACATTTGGAAGGTCATTAATGAAGATGAGAAAGAGGAGAGGGCCAAGTATGCTGCCCTGAGGAACACCAATGTTGATGGGTAGGGTGGGAGAAATTGAGTTCACAGAAACATACTGTCAGTAAGTTAAGATTTGAGGTATTGCAGGGAGTGTCCTCTGACTTCATAATGATGTAATTTAAGAAGAAGGTTTTTGGTGGTTGACAGTGTCAAAAGCCTTACGCAGGTCCACAAAAACCCAACAGGGAACTCATTTTTATCAAGAGCTGCATGAATTAAGATAATCATACTAATAAGTGCATCGTTAGTGCTTTTTTGGGTCTGAAGCCATATTGGCAAGAGCTAAGTATATTGTGCTTGGCTAGATAAGAGTAAAGCTGCTTGTAGATTAGTTTTTCAACAAAATTTGATAAGTTAGGCAGGATTGAAATAGGTCTGTAGTGCTAACATCTGTGAGATCACCACATTTGTGGACAGGGGACGTTACTCTCGCTTTTTTTTTTAGAATATCTGGGGAGGTTTGGAGTTCAAGTGACTTGTTGAAGAGCAATGCAATTGCAGGGGCTAAGGATCTGGAGGCTTTTTGTAAATTAATGTTGGTATCTCCTCAAGGGCACTAGCTAGACTTGGTTTTAAGGGAAAGGATTATCTCATTGACGTCAGTGGAATTAGTAGGCTTTAGGTACAGAGACTGGATAGTTACCTGTAAGATAGTCCGTAACGTCAGTACGTAAGATGGAATATCATTTGCAAGGGAGACCCAATGGATTTTCAAGCCCCCACGCTTTCTTTCAGGCATCAAAACAAGCAGAGGGTGCAGCATTAATCACTAAAGATCGATGTTGCAATGGTACATCATTTTGACAATTCTGAAATTGGACACCAAAATTGCAGAACGAAGCCCTGAGGATAATCCTTGGGTGCCTCGTACACAAAAGATACTTAATATGAGAAAGGAACTTAATATTCTGAGCGTGTTGATCGTGTTACTGAAATTAACTGTCAAATTGGTATAAAAATGCTTAGGCTAACTCATCCTAATCCTTGCACAGAAGCCCTCCAGACTTACTTATTGAAGATCAGCATTGTTCAAATGGATAACAAAAAACTGGAACTCAACTCAGAATGTATGGGGTTCATGATTTGTACCAAGAGAAACAACAACGGCACTTTCCTGCACCGTGGGAGGTTACACCCTTTCCAGTTTTAATCCCTCCCTTTCCACCCAAGAAGCAAATTAGAGATAAGCCCAAGCTTCGTCTTGAGGCAAAGCTCAACGCCTAAGCCATATTGATGCTCTGTCCACAGAGCATTTCTCTCTCAAATCATATACACTGATGGTTCCCTACACCGCACCACGGGTGCAGCTGGAAGTGCAGTTGTTCTGACAATGGGCGATGGCTTGTACTTTGAGTGGGGAGTCCGTATAAACAATGGGCCTCTACCTTCAGACCGAACTATTTGCCTTGATCCTTGCACTGAAATGTGTACAAGTCTCCAAACTTGATACATTAATTGTAAGTGACTCCTTATCATCCTTAAATGCTCTCAACTCTTTAAGACACAACTGTAACATGCTCGTGTCCGAAGCTAGACACAAATACAACAAAATTATAAGGATGGTAACAGAGTCCATTTCATGTGGTCTCCATCTCATGTTGGCCTCCGAATGCATGATAGAGCTGATAAGTTAGCCAAAGAATCTGCCTTTAAAGGAGCCGTTGAGTGTAACCTTGGATTGTCAATGAGCAATCTGAGAGCAGCAGTACACCGAGAACTTCAACAAGATCTTGTAGATCTGAGGCAAAGTGAAATTGACACCAGTAATTCCATCTATCATCATACTATCATGCAAGAGGAGCCACACATCTATGGATCATCCAATAAAATCAGCAGACTTCTAGATGTTACTGCTGCTCGGCTTAGACTCGGTTACAAGTATCTCTGGGAATTCTCATTATCTGCCGATGTAGACCTGACCAAATGTAAACTGTGTCAACAAAATTATTCGCACACCCTCCGTCACTATGTGATGGAGTGCGAAAAGATACGTGAATTTAGAGACAATTCTATAACCAATGTTCCAGCGATGTGTAAATATTTCATTCAAAATGATCTGCTACCAGAAATTTTAGCCAAATATCCCCAGTTTGCTAACTGTAGGTAGTAACTGAGTGATGTAACCTATCCACCGCTGCCCACTGGATGGGGGGCGGTGTGCAGGACAAACATATAAATTGTGACACTAGCTCTCCACATATGTCAGTTGCTTAATTTAGAAACTGTACTTGAGGTCGATCTCGAACCCATTGTGATGTGACGACTTATATTGAATTTTGTAACTAGCTCATCAAGATTGTAACTTGCTTAGCTAAATGAATTGTGGGGTTCAGTCCCTGAGCCCATTATGTGCCTCTGTAACCCTTTCCACTACCGCCCACAAGATGGGTATGGGGTGCATGCATAATAAATGAACTAAA